>JAODKF010006676.1:0-14114 GCA_026779585.1 Mormyrus proboscirostris
AACGGGATCTGGATTTAATTAGCAACTGGGCTGATACTTGGCAGATGAAATTTAACACAGATAAATGTAAGGTAATCGATGCAGGGAGCAGAAATACAAAGTACAGATATTTTATGGGTTCCACTGAAATAAAGGTAGCTGATTATGAGAAAAATCTCGGTGTGTATGTTGATGCTTCTATGTCCTACTCTCGCCAGTCTGAGGAAGCAATAAAAAGGCCAATAGAATGTTGGGTTATGGAGTCAAGGGAGGTGATGTTACATTTATATAATTCCTTGGTAAGACCCCACCTAGAATATTGTGTGCAGATTTGGTCACCATACCTTAAGAAGGACATTGCTGCTTTAGAAAAGGTGCAACAGAGGGCTACAAGAATAATTCCTGGTCTGAGAGGAGTGTCTTATGAGGAGAGGTTAGCTGAGCTGAATCTGTTTAGCCTTGAGCAAAAGGAGACTAAGGGGGAGCATGATCCAGGTCTATAAGATTCTAACGGGTCTGGATGCTGTTCAGCTAAATGGCTATTTCAATATTAGTTTAAATACTAGAACTCGTGGCCATAAGTGGAAATTAGTGGGAGAACAAATTTAAGGAAGCACTTTTTTACACAGCGTGTAGTTAGAGTATGGAATAGACTTCCTGCTAGTGTAACAGAAGCTAAAACCCTGGGTTCCTTTAAATCGGAGCTAGATAAGATTTTAACAACTTTGAGCTATTAGTTAAGTTCTCCCCAAATGAGCTTGATGGGTTGAATGGCTCCCTCTCGTTTGTAAATTTCTTATGTTCTTAATACATTGTAACTGTGATCAGACAGGGTCATAGGCCAGATTTCTGAATCAGATATTACTGTAATGATGAAAGACTGCAAGATGTGAAAATGAAATCAACGTGGGAATAGGACTTATGTCACGATGAAAATAATGTGTATGTTCCTCTGGAAGAATTAATTAGACGCCATGAATCTACTAATGAAAGAGAAGACATACAGTGCCTAAGATTATCTGAGGAGAGGGTCTGGGAATGGGCCTCTCCGTCCCCCGATCTGTCCCGATCGTGTGACATGACAGCATTCATGTTCACACCCATCACTATTGTACAGTCAGACAGTCTAAGAAGATAACTCATTAGAACGGGGAAGAAATCTGGATCATAAGTGGAAGGCAGGTACACAGAAATACAGTAAAGGCCAACTTCCTATTTTCGACTAATACATTAATGTGGTCTGTTCCACCATCAGTGTCATCGCCATGCTCCAGAATATTAATATTTAAATTCCTCCCAATCAGAATAATAACACCCCACAAAAAAAATGTTTGGTGACACTTTCTCCAAGTACCAAAAGTACAGTAGCTGGTGCAGTGGAAAAGCACCCTAAGACTGCGAACCGCCTTTCCCATCGGCCACCGATGAGAAGGTGGAAACCGAACCGCTTTGTCTGCTCTCTCCCCAGATGAGTTTGCTTCTGCCTCTGCTTCCTGTCCTGTTTCACACACAGATCTCAAAGGGTTCAGAGGCTTATGACTTATCGCTCCTATCCTAATGCACTGCATCTTGGTTGGGCTGGTTCATGAAGGCCTCCAAGGTATAGGGAGAACAAAGCAATGTCTCCGTGAAATATGTTGCTGGCCAGGTATGGATGACCTGGTGAATACTCCAGAGATGGGGAGTTTGCAATTACAACTCGAATCGCACTCCAGTTGCTCTTAAATTGACTTCTGACTTGACCTGCAACTCATTATTTTTTTATTCTGACTCATTAATATTGACTTGCGAAGCAATAAGAGTCTTTAAGGCTCTGTTGACATTTCTACACATGCAAAGCATTTAATGTATGACTCAGGTGATATCAACAAGCAACATGATTTTTCTGTTTTGCCACTAGTACAGTCTGTAGAAATGATCTGACAAAGTGCAGGATATTCAGAGTTTTAGTTTTTATTAGGAAGCACTGCTTAGATATTGGCATTGCTTAACCTGTGTCGTAAATTATATTGTGATGTTCGTGGGTTAGGTGCAGGGTTACCCGGCATACTGTTCGGTATTAGGACTTTCTGAGCAACCTGCTGTCCTCAAGAAACAGGTACGGAAGAGTGGCTTAGGGCATTTCAGCCACTAGATGTCATGTGTGCATGTGTTGTGTGTGTGTGCGCAAGTTACTACTCTTTGTTAAGAGCTGTAATAAAGTTCGGAGCTTTACCTCTTTTGAGTTCATCCACTGCCTGACCAGAATTCTTCTCCAGACATCACATTGATGTCAGAAGTGGGATGGAGAGAACGACACTGGAGGAGATCGAGAGGCTCATCTGCAAGTTGGAGTGGGCTATGCCGAGAAAGAGCCATTCTGGGTCAGAGCAAATCCCTGATGGCTCCAGCACACCTCAGCAGGCATGGGAGAGGAGAGCTCCCTGGCCGCCGGTGGAAAACGAGCATTTTCCTGATGGCATCAGCATGCTTGGGCAGGCAGGAGAGAGGACAGCTCCCTGGGCGCTGACAGAAAACAAGCATTTTTCCGATGGTTCCAGCACACTTCGACCGTTCCGGGTGGAAGCGGTGATGATGGTAGCAAGCGGTGCGCCAGTGAGACTTCCGCCATACCGAGGGGAGGGGCCACCGGACGCATACTTGACCCAGGTGCAGATGGCGGCGGAACTCAACGGCTGGTCATCGGCTGAGACTGCAATGCGAATCGTGCTGTCCCTGGAGGGAAACGCACTGCAGGTCTTGAGCAATCTGCTGCTGGACGAACAACGGAGCTGGGACCTCCTGGAGGGCACTGTACGGAGACATTTTAGCCAGCGCAGGTGAAAGACTGAAAGTTTGACAGGTGGGACTGGAGATCCACAGCGATGATGACTAAGTATGTAGAGCAGCAGAGACATCACGGCGGCAGCCCAGAGCAGAGAGCGGCACGCGAGGAGCGACGAGGCATTGTTTCAGACACATTGCGCACTACTGCCCAGCTCCAGCCTCATTGGACAATGTACCCAAGCAGCCATTGAACTAGACTGGTGCGGGATGGAGGGGAAGACGCCGCCCACTAATACTTCTGTTGTTCCCTGTTGTGGATTCTATTCGCGCGTCGGACGCTTTAGCCGTAGCCGTGGACTGTATTAGCGTGGCGAACTGAACGGTATTGTGTGCCAAGCCTTGGTAGACACAGGATCGACTGTGTCACTTATCCAAACCGTACTCATAAAGGACAGCGATGCTGCGCACAGCAATGAGGAATAGCAGATTACTACAGTCACGGGGGACAGCGTGTTGATGCAGTATTGGACATCAGTGACTGTCGTGCTGGGTGAGTCAAAAATTAAACATTCTTTCCTGGTGGAAACTATCTCCGATGACTGTATTCTGGGGAGGGGCTATAGGGGTTGGGTGCGATGTGAGCTGGGCAGTGGCCAGAGGTGGGGACCTAGCTCTTGAGACATGGAATGTCACCTCTCTGATGGTGAAGGAACCTGAGCTGGAGCGCGAGGTTGTAAAGTTCTGGCTACATATAGTCGGGCTTATCTTGACGCATGGCTTGGGCTCTGGAACCAGTCTCTTCGAGGGGGGTTGGACCCTCTTCCACTCTGGAGTTGCCACAGACATGCCTTCCAATGTGGAAGCAGAGTATGGGGACTTGGGTGTGGACTCCCCTATCTGAGGTGGTTTAAAAACTCCTCAGTGGCTGGGCCCCTGGGGTGGATGAGATCCGCCCGGAGTTCCTTAAGGCTCTGGATGCTATGGGGCTGTCCTGGTTGACACACATCTGCAGCATCACGTGGACATCGGGGGCAGTGCCTCTGGACTGGCAGACCGGGGTGGTGGTCCCCCTCTTTAAGAAGGGGGACCGGAGGGTGTGCTCCAATATAGGGGGATCACACTCCTCAGCCTCCCTGGTAAGGGCTATTGAGGGGTGCTGGAGAGGAGGGTCCGGCGGATTGTTGAAGCTCGCATTCAGGAGGAGCAGTGTGGTTTTCGCCCTGGCCATGGAACGGTGGATCAGCTCTATACTCTCCGTAGGGTTTTGGAGGGTTCATGGGAGTTTGCCCAACCAGTCTACATGTGTTTTGTGGACTTGGAGAAGGCATTTGACAGTGTCCCTCGGGGAGTCCTGTGGGGAGTGCTCCGGGAGTATGGGGTGCCAGGCTTTCTTTTAAGGGCTGTACAGTCTGTGTATGACCGGTGCCAGAGCCTGGTCCGCATGATTGGCAATAAGTCGGACTTGTTTCCAGTGAGGGTTGGACTCCTTCAGGGCTGCCTTTTGTCACTGATTCTGTTCATAGTTTTTATGGACAGAATTTCTAGGCGCAGCCAGGGCATTGAGGGTGTCTGGTTTGGTGACCTCAGGATTAGGTCTCTGCTCTTTACAGATGATGTGGTTCTGTGTCCCTCATCAGACCGTGACCTTTGCAGCCGAGTGTGAAGTGACTAGGATGAGAATCAGAACCTCCAAATTCAAGACCATGGTCCTCAGCCGGAAAAGGGTAGAATGCTCTCTCTGGGTCGGGGTTGGGGCCCTCCCCGAAGTGGAGGAGTTTAAGTATCTCGGGGTCTTGTTCACAAATAGGGGGACAATGGAGCGGGAGATCAACAGGCAGATAGCTGCGACATCCACAGTGATGCGGGCACTGCATCGGTCTGTCATGGTGAAGAAAGAGCTGAGCCAAAAGGCAAAGCTCTTGATTTACCAGTCGATCTACGTTCCTACCCTCATGCTGTGGGTAGTGACTAAAAGAACGAGATCGCTGGTGCAAGTGGCTGAAATGAGTTTCCTCTGCAGGGTGGCTGGGCTCTCCCTTAGAAATAGGGTGAGGAGCTCGGTCATTTGGGAGGGACTCAGAGTAGAGCCGCTGCTCCTCTGCATTAAAAGGAGCCAGCTGAGGTGGCTTGGGCATCTGATTAGGATGAGGTGAGGTGTTCCGGGCATATCCCATTCAGAGGAGGCCCCGGGGAAGACCCAGGACATGCTGGAGGGACTATGTCTCTCGAGTGGCCTGGGAATGCCTCGGGATTCCCCCAGAGGGGCTGGATGAAGTAGCCGGGGAGAGGGAAGTCTGGGTTTCCCTGCTGAGACCCTCACGACCCGACCTTGGATTAAGCGAGAGATAATGGATGGATGCATGTATTCTGGGGCTGCGTGAATTGGGTGTGGTCATTGACACTACAAGTGGCTGCATGTGCTATCAGTTTGGGGTGCTGCCACTGCAGAGTGCGCGACTGCGAGGGCTCCCGGTACAGGCAGCTAGTTGGAAAGGTGCTAGCACAGAGACAACCGTGGAGCGCCAGCGGCACATGGCATGCTGTGAGGCTCTGGAACAGTTGTGTGCATGGAGTTGCGAACGACTGGATAGCGATCAAGCACAGAGAGTGCATAAGCTACTAAACCAGATATCTGACATTATTGCCGCGGACGAGAAGGACTGTACATACACTGGTTCAGTGCAGCACAACATTGACACTGGGTCCGTGCCACCAGTCCGGCTGCGCCGAGGTGCTTACTGCTAGGTAAGCGTGAGCCGGCGGAGCAGACAATTTGGAAAATGCTGGATGCTGGGGTGAGCCCTCTGATAGCCCATGGTCCGCCACGGTGGTCCTATTGAAAAAGAAGGACGGGACGTGTCGGTTCTGTGTGGATTATCGGCAGTTGAATGCAGCCACGCGCAAAGACTCTTACCCGCTTCCACATATTGACGAAGCGCTGGATTACATCTCTGGGTTGTCCTGGTTCAGCTTGCTCAATTTGCAGAACTGGCAGGTGGAGCTAGCTCTGGAGGCAAAGGCGAAAACGGTGTTTACAATCAGACAGGGATTATGGCAATTTCGTTATGTGCCTTTCAAACTTTGTAATGCGCTTGTAATGTTAAAGCGACTGATGGAGAGAGTTTTAGCTGGCATTCCTCGCTCGCACTGCGTGGTGAACCTGGATGATCTGCTCATGCACGCAGGGGACATTAAATCTGGACTGAGCAACCTCCGTGAGGTTTTTACAGCTATATGTTGCACTAACCTGCAGCTGCACCCTAAAAAGTGACATCTTTTCCAGCGAGAGACTGCTTTTCTTGTGCATGTGATCAGCGAGAGGGGGGTGTATGACCCCGATTTGTTTCTGTTTTACTTATTTTTGCCGTAACCCTGGTTTTGGTTGCCTATCTTTGTATTTGCCATTTTCCACGTGTTGATTCACTTGTCATTTTGATTAGGATTATGCCCAGTTCCAGGTTTTGCTGTCTGTGAGTGTCTGCTGTGACGTGTATATAGGGTAAGGAGTGACTGCCATTTTCTTTGATTCTTTTTTTGTATGTTTGGTTAAGGAGATAGCATTAATTAATTGTCTTTTTTTTCTCTTTGCATGGAAGTTATTTGGAATTTCAGTCTTCAGACTGTTTCATTTGTTTAGTTGGCCTCGGTCACTCGTGAAGTTTATATATAAACTTGTATTTACAACCTCTGTTTACAGTATAGCACCTATTCTGTCACACCGTGTTTATTTTTGTTCCCATATCACAGACACCGACCACTTATTTTATTACTCCCTATGACCAAGACTGGGCTTCCTATCAGATGGTGAAATGGCAATGAGTGTGAGGACCATGGTGATAGTCAGGACCGTGATGGTGGGGCTCCAATACAGGAGGGCCCTGCCTTTTTTACATTCCCTTTAAGCCGGCTGAATGGGAGCGCATGAAACCTCACAGGAGCTCAAACTCTGAAATGCTAACAGGTGGAGGGATGGACATCATGACTAAAACATGGGAAAAATCAACAAATCCTGTGTCCTCACCTTCACGTATGCCAGGGTGAAGAGGTGCCTTTCACTGAGAAAAGGCTCCACTGGAAAGGTAAGACACACGGTAAATTCAGAGGATGAGAGAAGGCCCCAAGAAAACAATCCCTACATCAAAGTTACAGTGCAGATATCTGGAAAAATCAACCATTCAGAGTAACAGGAGGCACATGAGGAATGAAACCAGAAAATCAGTCAAGCAGTAAATGAGTGAATTCAGTCCTATTCACATACCAAACACCGTGTGAAGGCTGAAGAGGAGAAAATCTGACATGGACATATACAGTAATAGACATTCCATCACTGTCGGCATTACAGAAAATCTGACATGGACATATAACAGACATCCCATCACTGTCGGCATTACAGAAAATCTGACATGGACATTTAACATGTCACAGTTTGTGGACGGGCGAGCAGGCAAGCAGGCGAGCAGAGCCGGACGGTCAGGGTAACGGGGTTTATTCTGGGAAACAGGCAGACAGGCACGAACATCAGCGACACTATACAATGACTGATCTGACATACTGGGGAAAGACGCGGACTAAATACACAGGCTGGTCAGGGATTAACAGGACACAGGTGATCACGATCGGGGCATCACACGAGGAAATGAGGTGGGTGTGGCACACGCGAGGATCGCACGGGGCGGATCATGACATAACAGACATCCCATCACTTTCGGTATTACAGAAAATCTGCAGTGAGAGAAACATGGGAAAGCGGTTACATAAAAAGGGGAACTTAGAGTGCCTTGCAGTCCAGAAGAAACAGGACCACAGAAGCCTCCATCTATGACTAAACACAGGCGTCTGCAGCACTTATCTCTGTCACCATTCATCACCCATATGTACACAGACACTCAACTACACCTTGGACTTGACCGCCAGAAGGCAAAGCCTCGCCTTCCCTACTTGGAGGCCAAGGGAAATGTTGTACAAAACCCACCTGACTGCAAGCATAACATCCTTAATTATGCACTGCGTATACTGCTTACATCTACAACTGCAACTGCTCCAGTAGCTGAAATGCCGAGCTCAGGTCAGACTACTACAACGATTCAGCACTGACTTACCTGTTTTGCCATAGACTTCTACAGTGGGTTCAGGAGCCATCTACGACCCCAAAAAATAGAAATGGATTTCAGTTGGGCTTTTATTTACTCTGCAACTTGAGTGTTTAATAAAAGCAACCTTTTAGAGTGTTTCCAGCGATGTGAACATGATTCACACTTACAGTTCTGCTTATATGCTCATCCTGTATGATGGAACTCATAGCTGTGAAGGTGGGAAGAACAGAAGCAACTAAGACAGTACAACAACCTTTCCTTCATTCATTTGGAATACTGTTCAGTGCAACCTCCCTCACAGCGGCAGAAGCTCCACTCCAAAGCACTGCGGACATCTTCTTGTCAAGGCAAGAAACAGGTGGATGCAAAACCAAAAGAACTGCTATGCAACTTGCAGTTCAGCAGCAGCCAACAGACCTGACTGATGAAGGTAAAGACATTTCATCTCCAGAAAATGACCCATTAGAGTTCTGCATGGAGACCACAATAGAGAAAGCATCACCATTTGCTGCAAAACTGTTTCAAATATAACATTTCCATCTGGGAATGATGATTGTCTTCAAAATGATTATTACAACCAACCATTGGTGAGCATTGTGAGCCAGAACACACATACTGCACCTCTTTGGACTGGACTTATGCTTCATCACCTAAGAAAACCCACATCAACTCAGGAGCAGAAAATTGGTTTAGAAAAACTAAACAAACAGTCCTGAGGAGCCGCTTACGTCGCTGAGCTGGTGATTTTCTTCAGGTGATGGAGGAGTTAGTAGCAGGTTGACTATGAGGCAGGATGACAGCAAGTCTCTGTATGAGAGCGAGCAGCACAGAATCAGCCCTGAAACCATCAAAGAGCCACGTGAAGCTCCTCCGCAGACAGAAGCCTGACGTCACGCGGAGGAATGGAAGGAAAAACATCATCAAAAGAAAGGAAAATACTCCTGTGGTCCAAGGCCTGAGGTGATGGTGTGTCACACAGACAGTGTCCTCCACGGTCAGGGGAGGGCAAACTCAAAGCAGGAATAGTAAGGATGAGCAGGACATGCACCACTGACAACCTCCTATATGTCCTACACCCTTCCATGCTGGACCACTGCACTCTGCACCAAACTGCAGGATCTCAGCATCTGAGAGCCAAATTATATAAAATTTATTTCTGTTTGAAGCCCTGAACAGTGGTCTTAACCACATCATAGTCAAGGCTTTGTCCCAGAGTAAGAGCCACACACACATCTTGAGCCTTTCCCACCAACTTACGCTGTAGCACCAGTAACCAGAGAGATTTGGGCCAGTTTAAGGTAACGGCAATACGTTCAAAGATAGATAGATAGATAGATAGATAGATAGAGAGATAGATAGAGAGATAGATTCTTTATTGTCATTGTATGTCATACAACGAAACTCTGTTTGGTGCAGTCCCATTAGCAGGTTCTTAAAGGATAATTCAGAAAACATTCACTCGTACTCTTCACACACTCATTCCTACTGTATACATCCACAGAATATGCACATATATATAGCAAGAATGAATTTCAAAGGTGGGGAAATAAGCATCTACTTCATTTTCCGTAAACAGCGGCACTAGGTTCACTTTCCGACTTACGCCAAACCCAGGGACTTCACCCACCGGGGATCCCTGAGGAGCGCGGCTTAGGAAACGGCTTGAGCTGCTCCATACTCAGCCACGCCCAAGCGATCTCCTTATCTGCCTCCACCTGCAAAGTGCGCAAATGCCACAGCTGTGCCTGGTTCTCCTGCTTCTTAACTTCCAGCTCTGATTCCTTAAGCTGGATAGCAAGATGAGGGTCTTCCAGGGCAGGGGGTGGGCTTCCGGGGTCCATGCCCAAAGTTAGACCGGTCATCTCACTCGCCTCCGCAGCAGGTGACCGCGCCATCTGAGGGGCAACAGCCACGGCCTCCCCCCTCTCAGGCAAAATACCCCCAGATATCAGGTCGTCATACAGCAGGGCTTTCACTTCCGTTCTGGAAGCAGCTCGAGGCACCAACAGAGCGATCCATCACTGTAATACTGTAGATCTGTCTTTCGACAGGCATCAAAGCTTTCCAAGGTGGGGCACAGAGTAAAGTGGGTCAGATCAAAATCTGCCATTGCCACACCACACTACAGTATACCAGCCCGATACTGTTAATCACACACACCCCAAGTGAAAATTCCCAGATGCCAAGCGAGGATTATCCTAGACGAGCCTCCAATTCTGTTACGTCTCGGTCTAGGGTTGATGCGTAAGCAGCAATAAAAGTAGGGAACAGGGAATGGGGAGGTAGGGGATATGGAGGTGTGGGGAAATAATTAACACCCAGGGCGACGATATTAACAGAGATAGATTTATATATTTTTGGGAAATGCGGGATAAGTGAACGCCAGGGTGAGCTTCGGGAGTGACAAAGGCTAACACAACAAACAAAACCCAGTGAACTACCTACACGGATATCAACGGAAACTTCCCTAACCCGAAAGAAAAATAAAACAAAAGACGATCGCTAACCTCACCCTTTCTAACCACAAAAGAGACAAAATGTCGCACATAAAAAAAACAAATGGCAGTCACTCCCTACAACCAAATCCAAATCGAAATCCAAAGAGAGTATACTGAAAACCGAAACAGATCGTAACCTGCAGTCAAATACAACGATCACAAGCCAAGACAAAAACAGCAAACGCTAGAGCAGAAGCTGTCCGATGGGTTTGTGGGGCTTCTTTTATAGTTCATGAGTGGAGAGGCAGGAAACGGGAACGAGCAACGGAAACCAGTTCATCCAGATTTGGCACTGCATTCATGGAGCAAAATGGAAAACGTGGAACCGGATCAGCAGACTTGAGGAGCGGGATCTGAGGGGAAAGATGGATACACATACAGTACGTACTTTTTCATTAAAATTGGCTTGCAATAGTGATTGGCTAAAGTAGGTTTATGCAGGCAGTTTACACTCTAAACCAGGAGTGTCCAGCTCCGGTCCTGGAGAGCTACTATCCAGTAGGTTTTCTGTCCCACTTGGCTCCTGATGAGCCACACCTGCTCCTGGTATTTACCTGAGAACAGGTGTGGCTCATCAGAAGCCAAGTAGGATCGAAAACCTACTGGATGATACTGTAGCTCTCCAGGACCGGAGTTGGAGAACCCTGCTCTAAACACACATATCAGATCTACATAACAGATTTTTTAAAACAAACTCAGTGGGTTTACATACTGAATGTGGTTTAAATGTCCAATGTCAGAAGTCAAATCTAAACCCATGACACCTTATTTAGTGCTTGTTTGTTGGTTTGTTTGTTTCATACGTCTGTGAAGTATCATGTACCCATTACATTGTTTCTATTGGAGTTTTAAACAGCAACCGAGGTCCTGATTTTATATCTCCCCTCCTAAACCAGAACCCTATAACTAGAGACATGGACGATAAGACACAATAAATCACGTTTCCATGGGAACGGCACCCTGCCTGTATATAGGGACATTACAGAAACTGAAAAAAGGATGCAGTGGACAAACTTAGAAGCAGAAGTGTCCTGGAAGCTGCGGAGCCCTTCCTGTTCACATTTACAGAAGCAGAGGACCGTGGTGTGATTTACACAGAGTGTGGCGACGACCTCAGAGTTCATGGCATGACTGAAGCCAAAGAGTGAACCTGAATGTAAGGTGCACATATCCGATCGTGGCTCTTTGTCTCAAGGGAGAGAGCGACTGATGTTTTTGTTGTTATAAGTTGGTCAGCTGTTCAAATAAAGAAATTCTCCTTTTACAGTTGTCATGCTTTCAGTTTCACATTCAAAAACAGTTTTTTTTAGTTATTGAAAGAAAAAATTCTCATAATGTCCCAAAAAAGTTCTACCTCTCCAAAAAACACAGATCGTGTATTTTTGCTTTACTAACTGCAGTAAGTTTTCAGTGCCACAAACCTTTTTAATGAAAGTTAATGAAAACCAATGTAAATGTCAGTTGATAGTTCCCAACTGTATTTGAAGGTGCAGAATACATCAAGCCAGGAATGTAACAAGTGATATAAGTTTCAGGCGTCGTCGTCTTTCATACTCAGCTGTGTTTTCAGCGGCTCAGAGAGTCTAAGCCCTTCAGGTGCTGACAGCAAATTGCTAAATAATACCACATAATGTCTTGTCAATGCATATGTGAGCAGAGTTCCCAGCTGTATTTGAAAGCGAAGAATACATTGAACCAGGCAGGTAACAAGTGACATCACTTATAGGTATTATATCCTGTCATCATGAAGTGAGTTTTCACTGCCTCATAGCGTTTAACCGCTTGAACTCCTGACTGGAAACCATCACATAATGACAGGCAAGGTGTTTGTGAGCTATATTCCCAGGTGGGTTTGAAGGGAAAAATCCAGTTAGTTCCTGCCTGAAATCTGTGGAAAATATTAGTAAATGTGAATATGAGTCATTCCAGGGCTCCTGCCTGGAAATCAGAAGTCGTATTTTTGTTTAGAGTAATATTCTGACATGAAAATTAATGGTTAAAAACAAATAAAATTGTCATGTCATTTTCAGATGTCATTTTCTATTGTGCTTAAGTAAATTTCCCTTTAATCACAGTATTTTATTTGTCCAGCTTCTACCTGGAACTGTTTACATTACAGCAGTCAAATACATTTTTCCAAGGATTTTGGGCTGTGCATCAATAGAAGTCACATCAATTTTATATGTAATATAGAAATGAACATGATAAAATGTACATAATGAACAAAACATTTCTGTACAATGGTCTGTGGTGTCTAAGGTTAAAGAATATTTTTGTTCATCTACAGAATAATGAACTATGGAGATGGAAAGAGCTGATTCAGAATTGGGAGTTGAAAAACGTTTGCATTTAACTCATTTTCTAATAAAAGAGACATTTTTAATGCCACTTCAAGCCTAACTTAAGACCAAATTGTAAGTGGAAATGTTTGTGTTTGTCTCTTATCCTAATGAAGTGCACACATACTAGTACTGAAACTGCCCAGATATGTACTTTCCTCAAAATGGTATCAAGACAGGCGAACAGTGCTCAGTTATACGAATCGAAAGCCAAATGATGTTCTGAAGGTACAGTACTGTGCAAAAGTCTTAGGCGGTCCAAAGAAATGTTTAAAGCTGTTTATCTGGGTAGCAAGTGTACTTTGGTTTAGAACAAAAAACACAATTTAACATTAGACCATGTGCAAATTAAGAGTAACACAATAAAAACTGTAAGTCTCGGTAAATGAGGCCCCTTAAAGGTGCAGGCCACTCCGTCGGAGGAACCCCAGTCTCCAGCAGCCGCTCCCTAATGATGCAACCTCAAGGAGATGGAGCACTGTCGTCCATGAAGATGAAATTAGGCCTGTGTTGTTCATGCAGGGCCACAATGACTGGATTGATGATGTTATTCAGGTAGTGTGGGCTTGTCACTGTACCATTCAAAAAGTGGAGAGCAGTTCTGTATTGACTAGACACACCTGCGCACACTGTCACACCACCACCACCAAAGGCTCGTCTGTGGCTGACGCATGGCGCTCTCCTTCATGTCTCCAACATTTTGTTGGCGGCCATCATTTCTGTTCAGCGTGAATCGACTTTCATCAGAGAACAGCACTGAGGCGCCTGTGCCTGGTGGTGTGGTCAGGTACCCTTGCAGGTCGTCTAGCACGTAGACCACGCTGAGGTAAACGGTTTCGATTGGTCTGATGTGACACTTGGGTGCCTCTCACCTCCCTTAAATGTGCCTGGAGTTGAGTGGCATTCATCATCTTGTTCTGCAGGGCGCTGTTCACAATGAAGCGCTCATCAGAGTGGGATGAGGCCAAAGGTCGTCCACTTCTATGCCTTTCTGTGACTCTTCCAGTCTCTCTGCATCTCTGTTGCAACCTGCTGATGACACTCTGTGACTCGGGGGCCACTTCCGTCTAAGAACTTCCCGTTTGAAGCCTCGTAACGGCGAGCTACTATTGCTGAATTGTTAGGTGTCATCTTGGTCTCATGATGTCAAAATGTGAACAGCGTGGTGAGAAGGACTGTTTAAATACCAATTCTGACTGAACCAGGAAATTTATTGGTCGATTCATGGATCAATCACCTGTTGTGAATTTTGCAGTTAAGCTCCTTGTTAGAGAACAGCAAGTTGTGTAAAAAGTACTGAAACACTGAACATTTGGACATGTGCATTCAGGGAAGGTCCCCAGATAGCAAAATGACTCCGCGCCAGACGTATCACGAGCTCCGGAACAGATCCGCACAACAGGTCCGGAACAGAGTCCACTTGCACAACGGGACGGATC
>JAODKF010006677.1:0-14091 GCA_026779585.1 Mormyrus proboscirostris
CTGTTAGCCATTAAATTGGCATTGGAAGAGTGGAGGCACTGGTTAGAGGGAGCGAATCATCCTTTCCAAGTGTTCACCAACCACCGGAACCTCGAGTACCTGCAGCGAGCTAAACGGCTGAATCTGCGCCAAGCACGTTGGGCAATGTTCTTCACCCGGTTCGATTTCACAGTGAGTTACCTCCCGGGAAAGAAAAACCTAAAGGCAGATGCTCTCTCTCTCACCAGTTCGATCCCCCAGAGGCGGCCTCCCACGCGGAACCGGTATTACCACCTACCTGCTTCGCTGCGCCCATCACCTGGTCCTTGAAGGAGACGATCCGGACCACCAATGAACACTCGGCACCGCCACCGGAATGTCCAGCAGGTCGGCTATATGTTTCCCGCCTTCACCGCCCAGCTGTGCTCAAGTGGGTACACACGTCCCCCAGCTCCGAACACCCTGGTGTCTCTGCCATGCAGCATTTGATGGCTAAGAGGTATTGGTGGCCAGGCTGGAGAACGGCAGTTGAGAGGTATGTTGCCTCCTGTCCTGAGTGCTCCCAATTGAAGTCGTCCCATCAACCTCCAGCCGGTCTACTCCAGCCCTTACCAGTCCCTTCACGTCCGTGGTCCCACATGGCAATGGATTTCATCACTGATCTTCCCAGTTCTAAAGGTAACACCGTGGTTTTAACCGTCGTCGACCGCTTCTCCAGGATGAGACGCCTCATAGCACTCCACAAACTCCCAAATGCTGCAGAACTCGCTGAGGTCCTCATCACCTGGGTCTTTCATTACTATGGGCTTCTGGAGGACATAGTATCTGATCGGGGCCCTCAGTTCACCTCTCGGGTGTTCAAAGCCTTGTGTTCCAAGCTAAACATTTCCCTTAGCTTCTCTTCGGCCTATCACCCCCAGTCCAACGGTTTAGCTGGAGACGTGCCTCAGGTGGAAGAATGGTACCGGGGCGATAAAGCCACCTGGCAATGTACTCGACAAGCTCTTTCCCGTCAAGCCTCCCAAAAAAAGGCCCAGGCCGATAGGAGAAGACGGCCAGCACCACCTTACCGTGTAGGACAGCAGGTCTGGCTGTCTACGCGCAACTTAAAGTTGCCGTCGTGCCATAATTTATCAGCCCGATTCATTGGACCCTTTAAAATTATCCGAAAGGTTGGCCCCAAATCCTTCCGTTTGTCACTCCCAAGCATGTATCGCATCTGTCCCACGTTCCATTCCTCTCTTCTTAAACCTGTGCAGTACAGCCCTATTCATCCCTCAACAGAAGTGGCAGTTCCACCGCCCCCCACGATTCAAGATGGCTCCCGGATCTACCGGGTCCGGTCTCTACTGGATTCTCGGCACCGAGCAGGGAAACTGCAGTATCTGGTGGACTGGGAGGGCTTCGGACCGGAGGAACAGTCCTGGGTGCCTCGGGCTGACATACTGGACCAAGACCTGCTTTCATACTTCCATCAGCAGTACCCTTCTAAACCTCCAGGGGGCGGCCGTCAGGGAGGGGGGTACTGTCACGCCTACAGTGACAGGACAACACAGCGGTAAACTATCGCCACGTAATCAGCAGGACAATCCAACCACTACTTAAGCCAATCGCAACCTCTCGGATGTTGCGAAGTATTGTTGCTATTTTCGAATGTGCCTTACTAAGCATTTTTCCTGTCTCCTGTTTCCCTTGCTCGTCTTGCCTGCTGTGTCCTGCCCTGCTGTCTCGCCTGCCCTACCTGCTCCGTCCTGCCCTACTGCCCTGAGACCCAACCCCGCTTCCATCGTCATCTCCCCATTTCGTCTCTCTGTGTAGGACTGACTCTCTTGGTGATCGACCTCTGCCTGTTTTACGACTACCCTTTTGGATTCTCCCTCTGGCTCCGTTTGCACCCAGCTTTTCCTAATACAGTAAAGCAGTCTCCTGCATTACGGGGTTCACCTGTTCCTTAGCCGCCCAGCATAACACCACTAAGGACTTCTAAGTCCTGATTGGTCAGAAAACACTAACAAACCAAGCTCAAACGTATAACAAACACAATTCTCCTACTCTATTGGTTCACCTTGGTAGCCAGGTAAAATCCACCCATCTTGTTCAATTTACCAGAATCTGTCTCATCTTCTAGGCTTGAGATATGTATATAGATATTGAATGTATGACGTATGACATTGAATCGTTGTTAGTGTTTGGGTGTTCCATTGATTAATGATTAACACATTGACGTATTGTCACTGAATCACTGCAAATATATGGTTAACATATGATTAACATGATTGCTTATAAATTTGCACTACCTCATTTGTCAACTGCAACTATTTTATAAAGCTATAAGTCTTTGTGCACCAGTTAGGGCAGCTTCAAGTGTCTTCCTGCAGGTGGTTTCTGTCTGTCTGTCTCTCCAAGGTCTGATCTCTCTTTAGGGTCTGCAGGCAGCTATCACTTAGTGAGGTCACACAGTATTCAAAACAATCTCTTCTTGCCTAATGCCTAAGACATAACAGACCCAATATGCCTCCCTTCCTGGGCCTACCAATGTACAATTTTACTTCCCCATTACGTTCTGGCTGCTGACAGGTGCAGCATAAACAGACTCGGAACCAGGATGGCTCAGTTGTCAGGGGTCATTTATTAACAAAAAACACAAACAGAACATAACATAAAAGGACAATGAAACACTGATGCAGAGCCGAAGCCGGCGTGGTGGTTGCCACAGGATCAATTCCTCCCCCATTAGCCGGGAACCCACCTTATAGACCCCCCCCAGGGGAACAGGGGCACCACGTATAAATTAGACTGGGGGGAGAGAAACAAACAAGCCACCAGCAGAGGCAGCAGCACAGAATGTGGAGCTCATCACTAGAGGACGGGGAGGGACGTCAGAGTAAGAATCCACCTTTCCTTTGTGTTTAGTGATATATCTTATATCTGTATTGCTGCAATGCCACTGGGAGTATATACACACACATATAACCGAAAGGCCGAACCTGGAGTGGCCTCAGGCGACCGAAAGGCCGAAGCCGGAGGGGCCCCGGGTGGCTGCAAGGCATGAGCCAGAGGGGACCACGAAGAGGTCGAGGAGGAAACTTGAGGGACCAATGGAGGGGGCACCAGTGGCAGTGAGGAGGAAGCAGAAGGGGACCACGGCGAAAGCAAGGAGGGAGGGGAAGATGGTGCAGCCATAGCAGGTGGAGGTGCCATCCACCGATGAGCTGGAGCGGAGAGACCCGACGCACCTGCCCACTCTTTTGCTGCCAGTACCAGTAACTCAACCCTTTGCAAGGATGCACCTGGCTCTTAAAGGGGGCAGGTCAGTAAGGGATGCAATCCTGTTGGTCCCAAAGGTTGTTAAAAGGGGCAACACCCGCTGCTGAGTCACAAACCACAACTCCAGTCCCTGCGGTCCTCCGGCTCCTGCACAGTGGTTGCCTGTGGGTCCCCCTTTAAGTACTTGTCAGCTGCCTTCGGCCTCACCTCTGACACCTTGTCAGTCACCTGCGGGTTCCCCCGCTTTGACTTGTTGGTTGCCTGTGGATCCGCCCAATCCTGCTCGTCGGTGGCTGTGGCTACGCCGTCACCTGCTGCAGCTTCCCCTCCCACCTTGCCTTTGCCAGGGTCCCCTCCACCTTCCTCCTTGCCTCCCCTGGTGCCCCCTCCGACTTCTTCCTCACCTCTTCCACCTGTCTCTCCACCTACCTCCTTGCCCCCTCCGAGGTCCCCTCCTGCTTTGGCCTCGTGGTAGCCTGCTGGGGTTCTCTTGTACTCCCTGTGGTCCCCCGTCCTGGCCTCCTATGTCTACTCCTCGTCCCTCTGTGTTTCCTATGTTCACTTCTGGCCCTTTCATTCCTCCTGTTGGTGTTCCCCCTATATCTCCTTTTCTGGTGCCCCTCTGCCTATCTATGTTCCCTGTGGTCTGTCAGTGGTTACCCTGCTTCTTGTCCCTGTGCCTGTTCTGTGTGTCCGTCATGTTTCCGGTACCCCATTAATGGTCTTGTTTTGTTTTTCAGGTTTCCTGTCCCCGGTCCAGTCTCTTCATTGCCCTGGGGGTTCTGTCATGACCTACTCGTATGATTCTCTTATGTGCCACGCACCCTCATTAACCCTCTAGAGTCAGCCGACCCACTGGCGGGTCCTGACAGAAATTTTGCCAAACTGTTTAAATAACTCAAGTTTTTGTCATTTAAACACATTTACAAAGCACCATCAGAAACCTTTGACGGTCTACTTTTTAAATATATTTAGGTAGAAACTAAATATATTTTTACAGCTTTGTCATACGAATAGAAAGAACAAATGTGACTGACTTAAGCATTTACTTCTCAAAGCAGCTCTGATTGCCCACCCACTAGCAAATCGCGCAATTCACATGATAATAACATGATAATCCGCCAGTTAGTATTGGGTAATGACATATGTGAATACACCCATTGTAACTGAAATAAGCAAGAGCACATGTTAGTAGTGTTTACACTGATCGGCTACAATATGGCATGTGCACACATCTCTGCTGCTGAAGCTTTGTGCCAGTGTTGCCACTTTCAAGAGCAAATCTCATACCTGTGTGCATGGCTCAGTGGACTAAGCCTGTATGCCTGTAATGACAAGGTTGCTGCTGCAGATCCAGCCTATTTAGAACATGAATAGCAATCGTCAGCAGAGAGTGGTGCTATACGCCGCCAATGCAGGTAAAACAAAGAAGTGTGATGTGGTTTGCCGATTTAACCTAATTTTAAAAACTTTAATACTTCCGACAATGGAAGTTTTGAAAAGAAGACAGATTATTTTATGATTCTACATGATATGAATGATTTCAGCGAGATATAAACTGAAATACACGAGAAAGATATGTGGTTGATGATGCCCTCGTCCCTATAGCATTAATAATAGTGAATTATTTTGTTTCTGTCAACTCTGCATAGGCACTGCATCATATTTATATGGTCACAGTTTTCATTTTTCATTCCATCTACCAATAAACTGAAACAAATTTTATTGTTGCTGCTTTTTTGCGTTTCAAACTGCCTTTCCAAAGTGATGGGTGTGGGGTGCAGTGACATTCCAGACTGATGGGCCATTGACAGTATGCAAACTACTACAGGTGTGGGGACACCTATCTCATCAATATTCATTGTGAAGGCCACTGACTTTGAGAAAAAGAGTGTCACTCTAAAGTTCTAGCACTTTAGTAATCAAACCACATAAAATTTCATAATGTCTCTTTCACCTATGTGTAGCAAACCCCTGTGTCTATAAGATCAGAGCTCAGAAGTCTTGCCTGGAAATGTCAATAATGATTTTTTTACACTCTCAGCATGTCTGAAAATTTGAAAAGCAAAGTTGATTTTAACAAAAGATAGAATAATAACATTCTAAGTGGTCTCAGATTATTGATACTGAGTAAAAACTGAATAAAAACACATGTAACACTTTGGGATAAATGATTTTTAGATAGGTGAAATATTTTAAAATATCAAGGCATGTCAGACTACCCCAAAAGTGGCTGAGAGGCCTCAGACTCCAGAGGGTTAACTACCCAGGTCACCTCAGCCCCAGTGATGGGTAAGCCCCCCTCCAGCACCCTCGGGCTCTGTGCCCTCAGATGTCTCAAAGGCACTGTGCGTAGATGTATCTGAGGCAGGGTTGAGGAGGTCCTCAAAGTATTCTTTCCACCTCCGGGTGATGTCCCCAGGGGAGGTCAACAGCATCCCCTCCTCACTATAAAAAGTAGGAACCAGGAGCTGTTTCCCCCTCCTGATATTCCGGATGGTTTGCCAGAACCGTTTTGAGGCTGACTGAAAGTCACTTTCCATGGCCTCACCGAACTCCTCCCATGCCCGGGTTTGTGCTTCTGCGACCACCCGAGCCGTGTTCAGCCTGGTCGGCCGGTACCCGTCAGCTGTCTCCGGAGAGCCCTGGGCTAATAATTCCCGGTAAGCTTCCTTCTTCAGCTTGACAGCCTCACTCACCTCTGGTGTCAACCATCGGGTACAGGGGTTACCGCCATGACTGGCACTGACCACCCTGCAACCACAACTCTGTACGACCACTTCCACAATGGAGGTCTGGAACAGTGTCCATTCAGACTCAATGTCCCCAACCTCCCCCGATATGCAGTTGGAATTCTGCCGGAGGTGCAAATTAAATCTCCAGCGAACAGGAGCTTCTGTCAGACGCTCCCAGCAGACCCTCACTATATGCTTGGGCCTACCAGGTCTGACCGGCTTCCTCCACCGCCACCTGAGCCAACTCACCACTAGGTGGTGACCAGTTGACAGCTCTGCCCCTCTCTTTACCTGAGTGTCCAAGACAGAAGGAGACAGATCAGATGATACGAGTATGAAATCAATCATCGACCTGTAGCCCCGGGCATGTTCGTACCATATCCATTTATGGACACCCTTATGCTCGAACATGGTGTTCGTTATGGACAAACCATGCATTGCACTGAAGTCCAATAACTGAACACAACTCGGGTTCAGATCAGAGAGACCGTTCCTCCCAATCACCCCCCTCCAGGTCACACTGTCATTGCCCATGTGAGCATTGAAGTCCCCCAGCAAAACAATGGAATCCCCTCATGGCGCACTAACCAGCATATCACTAAGGCAATCCAAGAAGGCCAGGTACTCTGAACCGTCACTTGGCGCATAAGCGCAGATGACAGTCAGAGACCTATCCCTGACTCGAAGGCGCAGGGAGACAGCCCTCTCGTTTACCGGGGTAAACTCCGTTGTTAATGCACCGAGCTGTGGGGCCACCAGTAGCCCCAACCCAGCCCAGCGTCGCTCACCTGTTGCAACTCCAGAAGAAAAGAGCGTCCAGCCCCACTCCAGAATATTGGTTCCAGAACCCACGCTATGCGTTGAGGTGAGCCCGACTATATCTAGTCGATATCTCGCAACCTCACACACAAGCTCAGGCTCCTTCCACATCACAGAGGTGACATTCCATGTCCCGAAAGCCAGTTTTGTCAGCTGGGGATTAGACCACCAGGGCCTCCCTTGGCTTCTACCAATCCACAATGCACCAAACTCCTGAAATTCCCCTTGCAGGTGGTGGGCCCACCTGGGGACAGTCCCGCATGCCTCTTTCAGGCTATGCCCAGCCGGGCCCCACGGACCAAGGCCCTGCCACCAGGTGGTCGCCAACGAGTCCCTCCCCCAGGCCTGTCTCCAGGGTGGGGCCCCGGTGACCCTAGTCCGGGCGAGGGAAACAAGATTTTATACTGTGATGTTGGATCTTATTCCAACATGGAGTCATTATCTGACCTGATTGGATCATAACAGTGGTAATCTGTGCAGTATTTTTGTTAGTAATTCAGACAGGTCTACATCAGAAAATAGGAAAAGCCCCAGAAAAGACACATGAACCCTAAAAATGATGCAAAATTTCATGTCACTAAAGGGACAGATAAAGCAGGACTGGATGTTAAATACATCAATCCTATAAAAGGTGAGTGAAATCTTTTGTGTGGCTGATTATGATTACAAGCGTTATTACTGTGCCTTACTCATTTTGCTTTTTGTTTTTTTAAATTGGCCGTGGTGTCTTCAGTACTGTATCATTTGAAAAAGGAGAATTTATATTGGAATATAGAGGTGAACTAATAAGCAAGCAGGAATGCGAGAGCAGACAAAGGCTTTGCCATGTTTGTTTCATGTTTCATGTTTGAGTTCCATTTTAATGGAAAACTATGGTGGTACGTATCAGAGCACAGTAAAGAACATATTTTCAAATTATATTGTATTACTTTTAGTGTTGTGTATTTTCGGAAGCTTTATTAAATATGGTGACCTAAATCTATCTCTTGTTTACTTAGAATAGGGTATAGTGTACTGTTCTGTCATAAAATAAAGTATTATATACTTGTAGCATTGATGCAGCAAAGAAGGATGGGTCACTTGGAAGACTGGTAAATGATAACCATATTAATCCTATGTAACAATGAAGAAGGTGGATGGGAAAACCTATCTGTGCTTGTTAAAGAGCATAAATCCAAGAGAGGAAATCACCTATAATTATGGTGATTCGGATTGGCCATGGAGATGCAAGGCATGTCAAAGTTTAAAGCTTGACTTTTATAAATTACTGTTTCTTAATCCAAATGGAATTAAAATAACCAACTAATTCAATTACAACTCAATGCTGAAATTTTCTTATAATTGAATCTGCTGTGGTTCTTAAACTGATTGACAGGTCTGTAAAATGGTGTGCGAACATTTATAGGAATTATATACATTTTTTATCAGTGATAGCCAAATGAATCTTAAAGGGGCAAGTCCCCCAAAAAACAAAAAAGGATATATTTATGTTAGCTTTCAAAGTTTAGTCTTGTAGTTCAGCACTGGTTCCCATTTGTTTCATCCAATGGATGAACATTTTGTTTCTTTGCAAACTCTGCTTTAAAGAACTATCTGTGGGAGTTTTGAGATTTGAGTTTAAAGCTGCAACAGAGTGTTTACTGTTTGGAGTTTTGTGTCTGGAATCTAGATAATGTGAAACATAATAATTTAATAATATCCTACAGTCCAGTTTAGGGTATCATTTTGCCTCAAGTCCATTGTGCATGTGTATGTGGATACAGGAGCATGGTTTATGGGAACACAAGTAAGGGCCTTATGTGTGTGTATATTAAGCTGTAATCTAGAATGTGTTCTATGAAGCCAATGTGGATTACAGGGACCTGCCTGTCCATTCTCACCTTTCAGAAAAGCCTCTTGGTACGGACGGTTCTTACTAACAAGTCTTCTCATAAACCATGTTACTGTAAACACACACACACTAGACATGGTGTTGAGTATGGTGTGAACCAGGATGTTATGTGAGGCCCTGATGGTTCATAGGGACCTACTTCTCCTGTGTTTCAGCATCTATACCTTCTAAAGAGGTAAATCTGAAATGTCAACTTTGGGATTACTGTAACTACAGTATGGTAATAAATGAAATAAATTAATGGTATTCAAGTACTTGATAAATTTGTAAATAGTCATTAAATAGAAATTTGTAGTAATAATAATAATAATAATAATAATAATAATAATAATAGAACTTTATTGATCCCCGTGGGGAAATTCTTTTTACGCCCCCCTCAACTTGCTCTTTGTAGAGCAAGCTGTCCGCGAAGGGCTACCACCTGTTGGGGCACCCAGGGAGCTGGGGGTTAAGGGTCTTACTCAAGGACCCGCAGACATGCTGAGGCTGGGTTTGAACCTGTGTCCTAGTACATTTACAAGACGACCAAACCACCTCCCTTCCCCCCATGTCATGCTCCAATTGTTTCACTGTAGACATTGTCATATGCAAAGAAGCTACACATCACCCAACCCTATTATGTACGATGAATTATAAATGCAACAATACCACCATTTTTCCCCTATTATGTTTTCTATTTGTTGATTTGCTTAGAGTATTCAGGTTAACTATTAAGCCTGCTGATGCTGTATTTCCTCTTTGTTGCAGATGACCACTGAGAAGACTCCAACACTGTGTCCAGGAAAGGTAAACTAGTGATGCAAAAGCTTATGCATATTTGCTCGTGTAACGTTTTTAAACCCTAACCTGACTAATGCAAAATTTCAAAGTCTTCTGGTTTAGGGCTAACCCCTGAGAAATGTGAAAATGGAAACACATATAAATTAACCCATGTACTTAAATTATATTTTTACCAATTTATGATTTTGTAAGAGACGGTATGGTTATTTATAAGAGACTTTTGATACTGGCCATATTAAGCTTTAACAGTTTTGAAATAGAAATATACATCAATGACCTTTTCTCATTGTGCAGTAAAAGTCAGATCATAGATAAATATAAATATCACTTCACAGATATTTATAGTAGTCTGTGTCATTTGATTTCGTTCACAGTACAATTAATTGGTTTGATATTGAATTTTTTGAATTTTTCTTACAGTGCCAAAGACATCAACTGGTATGCACAACAGTATCCTGCCTGGACAAATGTCTGGAGTACACAGGATCTGTATCTGCATTTAAATGGCTTGGATATAAATGCACAGGAAGGGAAAAATGGAGCTTTCATTTGACAGAGCTATGCTGAACTTACAAAGGTTACCCTTGCACTAATCATTGTTTTCAATAGAAGACGCGTTGATAAAGTTTCGAAAATATGACACCAGAGTTTTCAAGAGAGACTAAACAGACCTCCATGAAAACGTCGCTATGGGATTGGCACAGACTGAACAGAAGCTCTGCAATTACAGTGTTTCAGACGGATTGAGATTGTGGGGAAAAGAGGCAGGAAAGTTGCTGTTCTACTTACACCAATCATGGTGGACGCCTTGTCACTATTGGTCAGTAAGAGAACTGAATGCAGTGTCTGTGATACAAATGTATTCTTGTTTGCAAGACAAATCATTCAGCTACTACAGAGGTCAGGACTGTTTATGCATCCATGCAAGTCAGTGTGGAGCAAAAAAATCCTGAGCACCTCAGGTCAACCCAACTCCGAAAACATGTGGCTACACTGTCACAAGTGCTCAATTTAAAAAACAATGAACTGGACCAACTCGCAGACTTCCTTGGTCATGACCTCCATGTTCATCGCAAGTTCTACAGGTTACCCGTTCCCACCACGCAACTGCATAAAATTTCCAAACTACTTTTGGCAATGGAAAAAGGGCAGCTTTCCAGTGTGCAAGGAAAATCACTTGATGACATCAAAATTGATGGTTAGTATTAAAATCGCTACAATTTAAAGAGGAGAAAAACCCTTCCACACACATTCATATCTCTTTACTAATCTTTTCCAGGTGAAATTGAAGTAAGTGACTCTGAAATTGTTGACAATTATGAAAATGA
The DNA here is from genome assembly GCA_026779585.1 of Mormyrus proboscirostris. Lineage (NCBI taxonomy): Eukaryota > Metazoa > Chordata > Actinopteri > Osteoglossiformes > Mormyridae > Mormyrus > Mormyrus proboscirostris. The sequence goes on from JAODKF010006677.1 coordinate 10,800, forward strand.
ATCTGAGTACAATGTGTCTGCAATAACAGTCTGGCACCAGTGAACCTATGGTTGATGCATCAGATTGTGATCGTGTGACTGCTGTACCTGAATCAGAAATGGGGGTGGGAGGGGGGCGTATAGTATTTTTGTTATTGAATTAACGTCGTGTCACCTGATGTTTTACAGTATGTCTTGCTACATTGATTGAAGCAAAATGGTTAAAATGGTAAAGGCTAGTGCTTGACAGTTGATTGATTGTGGAGTGATCAATGGTATTTCCTAGCATTTTAAATATGTCGGGCACACTCGGTTACAATAGGTTTTTCTAGAAAATGATTGAATTTTATTTGACCTTAATTTTTCATGATATGTGGCCTTTATCTATGTCACAGACAGTCATGACTAATAATACATGGACAGTTGTACTTACAATATCATATATAACATTTTTTATTCATTTACACCCAAGAATGGAAGTATGTTAAGCATTGTATTTAGTAACTGTCTAACTATCATTTAACAACAATATCATTAACATAGTCTTGTAGGAAACGCTGGTGTAAAATTCCTTGCAAGTATAACCCTGATAAGATGGGTTAAAATAAATTAGTTATTCTAAACTTTAGCATTTTAGTTTTTGGCAAATTAAGTATTTCTACTTTTATTTTGGAAGCCGGAAGTTCTTTTATTTTGACGTGTCGTTACATAGCGGATGAACGAGAGAGCGCGAGAGAGAGACTCAACTAATGCACATGCAGGGAGAAGTTAAGAGAATATTGATATTTGTTAAGAGAAAGCGAAGTTGGGAGGGAGAGTTTCAAAGGATTCGGGTTATTTGAAGTTCCAGCAGGAGTACCGGACACTTTTGTTGTTGTATGTGTACGTGTTCCTGTGCCTCTGTCTCGGTAAGCATGCATTTCTTAATTTGTTAGCTTTATGCTAGTGGTTCGGATAGGCTTCATAGTTAAAAAAAAATCCATGTTGTTACAAATGGGAATGTTACAGAAATATTCCAAATCTTAATTTACTGTTTAAAATCTGTGTTCTTTTGAAGTGTGTGTAAGTGCTTAGGACATACTATTGTTTTGTTATATTTATTACTATGGTAATCAGTTTGTGAATTAAATGAATATATTTTGGAAACTGTATTTAGATGATATTAAGGGAAAGTTATATTGTTATATTTGTACACTGAGAAATCTGTATTTTTCAGCATATGGATGTATTTACATTGGTAAATGCTGTTGGAATGATTAATTGAATTCAATGTTGTACAACATATTGGAAAAGATGAGCATGGAATTAATTGTATATGTAGAAGTGTAACACCTGGTTATCAACACAGGTCAAGTTTTAGGACCCCCAAAGATTTTTTTTTTTTCGGAAAAGGAGTTATAGTGGTGAATCGGATGACGAGCCACCCAGTTGGATTCCAGAGCTCTGCGCGATTCCAAATCACTATTTGAGCTTCAGCTTAAGCGTGGTAGGATCACTCCAGCCGCAAAACTGGACAACCAGTCACGCAATTACGACTCCATATAATTGACTTCAAGTTGAGCTACAGGGACATTCTTTTGTTGTTGCATGGAAAAAGGGCCCATTTTATTTAATTGTGATTTAAATGTGTGTTTCTGTTAAATTGTCAATAAATGCAAATTATTTTCTGCATAAAGTAATCAGTGTTTGGTTATTGCGCTTGTGGGTAAGCTCCTTTCGAACCTGGTAGAAGTGTACTTACCCAGGAGTGGGTTACACAAGTGTGATGAGCAGCTGAAGGAAAATGTCTTGGCACGACGTCAGTATACTGTGGCATAACCATAGAAGGAAGCATGAACACCCATCCTCAGCTCATGCCGGACCATCCCAGTTGGGTCTAGACTCTTTCTCTTCTTACAAAAGTTTTCTTTTGTAGTCGTTCTATTGCTTTGCTGGTGTCATCCATAAAAGCAGCAGGTAATCTGACATTGTATACAGTAAAATGTTTTGCATGTAATATATATAAATATGCCTTGTATAAGAAAGCAGCATTTTTATTATTATTATTTTTTAGGCTATGAATTTCTACTTCATAGTAAATTGCATTGTGTATTTTTCTGCATTTTCTTTGATTATTAATCTTTTAATGCTGTGCTTTAAAGTCTTCTTGTGGATACAAAAGCTAAAAAGCTAAAGTCGATGTACTTGTGATTTTTTAGTTTACTATATTAGTTACATTATTTTACTTCATGTAACTTAGGGCCCTAGAGTGTTATTGGGGGATATTAATTTACTTTATTACTTCTATGATAACGGAGAAGCAGGCAGGACACAGAACCCAATATGCAGGAGACTAGGAGTTTATTACTGGATCCGTAACAACCAAAGCCAAAACGAGACACAAGGGCCGATGTCGGGGACAGTTCCAGAAGGATCAGTCCTTGGGAAAGACACCAGACAGGAAGACAGGAGGGCAGGACAAGGTTGTCGGGGTCACAGCCAGGGTCCGTGTGTGTCTGTGTGATTATTATATATTTTACACAGTTCGTGAGTTTTTGTACGCAACCTGCTGTGAAAGTAGTTTGTTAGTTGTTGTGCACGACTCGCCGTGAGTCTGACCAATCAGCGCTGGAACCATTGCAGTTCGAACTATGGAAGTCCCAACTAATGAGGTTTGAACTACTGTGGTATGATGGTTTTGGGAAACAGTTGTACTTCGAATGTTGGTTAGTTTGAACTACCATAGTACGATGTATCGTTAACACTAACTTCCGTTGTTTTTTGGGAAACGCACCTCGGGTCTGCTCCCCCAGAGACAGCGGGCAAGGTCAGTGACAATCTCCTGACTTAATCATGTTGCGAGAATATGTTACCCCGTCTGTAGGCCTGAGTCGCCATGAAACGACTATGTTCCAGGGCGCGTGTAGGTCAATATGCTTAAATTCTTTATCAATTCTCCGTGCTGTAAGATATTGCTTGACCATATAATTTCGCACCTAAAACATGATGTCAGAGCTTTTATATAAGCTTTTATATAAGCGATATATATATATATATATACATATATACACAGTATATATATAAAGAAAAATAACACATTTGCTTAAAATAACACATTGACAAACACAACAAATGATTTTTTTTTATCTCTTAAATTATTAAAATAACTAAGGTATTATTCTACCAAAGTTTGAAAAATGTTTTTGAAGTATGTAGCTGAATACTGCTCACTGTAGTTTCTATCCGGGGCTTCGGTGCTGTGGAGCTGCGATGCGGCAGAAAAAGGAAAGAGGCAGTCAATTCGAGCAGAGCGCCAAAACAAGCTGCGTTTATT
>JAODKF010006678.1:0-14091 GCA_026779585.1 Mormyrus proboscirostris
ATGACGCGGGGCGTTCAAGCTCCTCCGTTCCTCCGCTCGCCATGACCACGCTGTGTGTGGACTGAACATGCGCACAACTTTTTTTTTTTTATAAATCAATCCGCGGATCACGTGTGTGCCGAACCGAAGATATTGATCCGAATGGATCACGGATCAATGATGATCCGTTGCACCACTAGTTATGCTGCAAAGTAATTTTGAGTAGTAGGGGGGCCTTCTTGGCACTTTGCCTTACCATCCCCGTTAAGGTTCTCTACAGCAAGCTGTCCTGGGCCCCGTGTTAAGCATGCATCACTGGGCAGACTGCAAGCAATCAACAAAAGATATTTAGCAGGGATTACAACTCATTGGTTTGCCAGCAGCAGAGAATCTGTCTCCTGGAATTCCTTACTGGAGGAAAGGAGATATGGTTCATACAACCTTTTTCATTCCTCCATAGCGTCTAATATAGAAAAACTACAATAACTTGGAAATAATCCTAAGGTGTGGCAGAGCTTTCCAGAACCTCTCCAACTTTTCCTGACCTGTACCTCTAATCTGCAGCTGACGTTCAGAATAACAGTAGCCCACTTTATTTACATTTAAGAATTGTCACGAAGCAAGCAAACGTTTAAAAACTGGATGCAGGAAAAATGATAAGCATTGAGGAGTCGAGCAGAGAACCACCCAGAAGCTTATAGACGCGACAGAATGCTGGTACCTTAAGGAATCACCATATATTGGAAATATGATTTAGGGTGTTTTCACATACAGTCCCTTTTAAATTAACCAAACTCACTCCTCTTTAAAGGGACCAAGAGAATGAGAACTCACTTTTCTTTGGATTCACATTGCCTATTGCTTTCCAAAAGCACTCAGTTCACTTTCTAGTGCACTTTATATGGTTTTCAGGTTTTATTTGTCCATTTCACATTCACACTGAACTGTAATTTCTTCCTCAACGAAACCATTTGAGTGTGACTATTTATATTCAGCTGGTTGGTTGAAACAAATCTTGGTCCGGATTTTTACTTTATGGCCCTGAAATGTCAGCCGCTGCTTTAAATAAAAGTCCAAAAAACGAAAAGTAAATTTATATGCTGTTCTGGACTTTAGTAGATTTCTTTGATTCTACCTACGTTGTGACATCTAGTTAATAAATAGCATTTAAGTTCTGGAAAACGTAACTAATCATGCCTGCTACGTTTACGCTTCCCACAGCCCTTAATATCATCCTGATGCAAAGCAGAATATACCGTGGAACCCAAAGACATTAAAACAAATTATACCCCCATGCTAGGAATCTGCTGATTCATGGCTTCTGTATCTAATTACACTGAGAGGAACACATGTTTCAGCAGCAAGATAATTAGAAGGGCACTTATTTTCAGAAGAATGACTTTTCACAGCACAGCGGCAGGTGTTAGGGGCCAGGACTGCAATTAACCTATGCTGCCTCAAACAAACTTCTTGCTCCTCTCTGAGCTCACTTTCAGGTGTCTTTTGTCAGATCATGTTCAACTATATTTATAATACTAAGATTGCTGCTCCAAACCCAAGATTCTAAGCAGTATTATCATTGTTGATGGTTCCAGTGAAATATTTGCAATATAAACGGCTAAATGCTGTTAGGATGAAAATTGTTACTTAAATGTATAGGATACAAATTTAAAAAATTACATTGGGGTACACTGTTCATCTACTACTGTGGAGAGTCAATTGGAAGCTACAGGGTACGTTGACATTCACTGCATTTGGCATATTATAATTGTTTTATTGAAGTAGATGCCTGAGATGGTATTACAGAAGTTTGAAGGAATGAAGCTTCCATAATACTCCTCACCCTGTTATGGAGAGTGAGCCCAGAAACCCTTGTGGAAACCTCATTTTGGCTGCTTATTCTTGATCTTGTTCTTATGGTCATTACCCACAGCTCATGACCGTAATTGGGGTTGGGGACTTTGATTGAATGGTAAACCATGGGCCTGACCTCATTACCTCCCATTTCCCTACAGCATCCAACCAATCTGCTTGCCAATCTGAAGTTCCCTCTTATTTGTACTTGTAAACATGATCCTGAGGTACTTAAACTCGTTCACTACAGGGAGACCACAGTTAAAAGGAACAATTCACTCTGTTCCTCAGAAGTACCATAGTCGTCTTTCTGGAGGAGCTGACTTTCATCCCTTTCGCCTCACACTTCTGCAGTGAATTTCTCAAGTACAAGCTGGAGGTTCTGTTTGGGTGAGAAGGTTATCTCTCTAGACTCATATATCAGACATACTTCCAGCTAAGGCCGGTGGTTCTCTTAATATCCTGTCATTGAAAATCACATACAGAAGTGGTAGCAGGACGTGCCCTTTCCATTGGCCAGCATTCGCTGTTAACAACCTTGACTTTATGCTCCGGATGAGAACATACAGTAGCTCTTAGTATGTACATGCTGTGGCCCTATACCCCATGCCCCCATTCCTCAGTAAGTGTAGTACAGTGTGTGCCGATGCATGCAGTGTTGCACGTCTTCTCCAAGTTGACGAATGGCATGTAGGCATTGGTAGTGTAATCCCCTCGACGTCAAAAAATGGTGAGAGGGAGGTGTTGCTGCTGTTTTCAAACAATTTCTTTTTTTTGCAGTTTTTTTTTTCCATTATTCTGCAGATTCCTTAAATTCCCAAAATGCTGCGGCGCACTATTGCACCCCCAGTAGCTTGTTTGGCTTCTTCCTACACAGGCTTTACAAGCAGAAGTGATACTAAGGAGATCAAGCTCCAACCAACACAGCACTGTAGCCGAATCCAAAATTATTAGGACCGTTTCTGAGGCTATTTATTATCTGTGAATGAATGGTTAATTCAAAATCCCATATATGCATGCATTTGTATATTATCAATAGAGACAGAATTCAAAACTGGATCAGTAAGAGATAATATTTTTATATATTATTCTGAGCAACTATTTTTCTCTTAACAGGCATGATAAATAGGCTATTGATCTCACAGACATAAGAGATGAATTACCTCAGTTTATGGGTGACTCTTGTCATTCTGCTCGCTTTCAGACTAGCTATGCTCTACATTTAGGATTCATTGTAGGTTAATTAACCTTTGCATTGGTACTGCTACAGAGCACTATTATTACTGCTGTCACATAACAAGACAGGTACTTTTAGTAGCGGTAAGAGGTTCCAGACATGTATGTCTGGACAGGAAAAACCATAAAAATAAGCATGAGTCCTACAAGTACGTGAGGATCCACCAGAATAGCAGACTAGGCAGTCAACACAGTGGCGCTGTACAAAAAATGCCAGAGCAGACTCTACTTCCGGTGGGGCTCAGGTCTCTAGCAGACAGTGTACTTCACTATGCTGTGGGCTTCTGGGAAAGGGGCATTTCAGGAAAGAGACTAATTAGGAAGCTCCATCACAGCACGTTTCAGAATCTCATGGCTTTTCCTCACCGTGTCATTGTGTTTGGCTAACTGGAGACACACACCTCTGTCGGTTAAACTATCGATCCTCACCAAGATGGTCTCTTAATTTTAATATTATATAAAGTTACATTTATATAGCGCCTCTCATAATCCTAAGGTTGCTTTACTGGGGGAGAGGGGGAAAAAGCAGGAATCAGGAAGGGACAGGAGAGAAATGCTAATGGAAGAGAAATTATTTTAGTTCAAATTTGAAGGAACAGAAGGAGGAGCAGTCATGGAGAAATCGTGGAAGAAAGTTCCATAGCTTGAGAGCGATGGCACTGAAGGACCTGACACCCATGGTGGAAAGTCTGGTACGTCGGACAGCAAGGAAATTATTATTAGAAGATCTGAGAGAGGGAGAGTGGGGAGTCAATAGCTCACTGGGGTAGCGAGGAGTGAAATTATGCAGAGCTTTAAAGTGAGAAGCCATATTCTGAATTTGATCTGAGACTGAACTGGTAGCCAGTGCAGCCGAGAGAGGATGGGGTCTGGTTTGAGTGAGAACTTGAGCTACTGAGGTCTGAATATACTAAAGCATTTGTGATTTTGTGTCTTTTTGGATCTTGCTGGGAGACCAATGAAAAGGGCATTGCAGTAGTCAATACGCATTCGTATTAGTCAGAAATGGGCACAGACAAGTGATATCACGGAGGTGAAAGAATGAGATTTTGGAGAGGAATTTTATGTGAAGATCAAAGTTGAGTGAAGAGTTAAATAATATTCAAAGATTTCTGATAACAGTATAGCAGGTTTTACAGGGGCGCCATCAATACTACTAACACAGAATCTGGAGGATTTTGATAGTAATGATTGAGGGCCAACCAATAAGACTTCAGTTTTGTTTAAGTTTAAGAAAGTTATCCTGCATCCAAGGCTTTAAATTTGAGATGCAGTCAGTTAGCGTAAATTCCCCAGCACTCCTAAGCCTGTCGCAGATTTTCGTAGGCCATCAGCTCCTTTGTCCTCCTGCTTTGGTTGTGCAAACACACTAATCACCTGTGAACCCTGCCACATTTACTCAGACTGGTAGCTCAAATGCAAGGCAGCCAAAACCCGTGTGCATGACATGGAAACCTTGCCTATTCAGTACGAGCAGCAACACGCAGGTAGCCAGTAGCTGTATTGAACAACATACTGGACCTGGCAGCGGTGAATGCCCACGTTCTCTACAAGGCGTGCACAGGGTGGAAAGGCAAAAGAAGATTGTTTCTGAGTTTTCTAGGAACTCTATTGCCGATTTGTGCAGCAAAAGGCAATGGAGACAGAGAGGAACGCCGCTATAGTGTTTGCTGTTGCTGTGTCAGGAGCTGTACAGTCAACTCGGTGCCAGGTACAAGAGAGCTGCAACAGAAATCGCAGCAAGGTTTACCTGCGTAAAGTGTCACAAATCCACCTGCGCCAAATGCAGGGACTGGGTCTGCAAACGCTGCAAACACAGACTTTGAAACAGACAGACAGACAGTGTGGGAGAGTAACCACTGAGACAAAAGGCAGAATGAGCATGTTATCAACCATGGACCATGACTTCACACAGCTTATGACATTTGTGTACAAACATACATTGGAAATTGTTGTGTTAGAATGTCTTCATTCTATTCATTCAATTCAGAGCTGACCCACTGTGTCTGTGATACCAATGGAGGACAGGCAAGAAATGAGTTTGTCATGGTTAGCCGCATCAAATGTAAAACGTAAGTCAAGGAAGATGAGAATACTGAGGGATCTGCTATCAGCAGACCGGAGGAGATCATTAACGACAGAGGAGAGCTGCCTCAGTGCAGTGCTGTTTACGGGAGCCAGACTGACAAACTCACAAAGGTTAAATATGGGCATAAAATGTCTTGGTGTATGATTCAGCTTACAATGCATGTGAAATATAACAACAACAAAGATGATAGTGATGATGACAATGATTTAAACGCTCAGAGCAGCAACATTATGTTTTAAATATGATAGTCATAGTTTAAGTGAACTGTATCATAAAAGCATGGAACTCTTAACCCAACAGATGCAACCCAACAGTGCAGAAGGGCAAGAGCAGTAGGTGGAGAATGTGCTCAGGCTGGCTGTATCAAAAATAACACCCACAACTGAAGCAGTGCCATATTTTGTCAAAAGCCCCTGCAGTGTTCTCTCCTTTCTCATTAATAGCATTGCAGAAAACAACATTCGGTGTGAATTACGGCAAAATACTGTCTGAATGTGGAGTACATGGGATCCGGTGCAGTCTGCTCTATATCAACCCACTCTGCTGCCAAGAGTACAGACTTGACTGATAGCCTGCCAGAACACTACTTCATAGGGATATTACCCTCCAAAGTTATAAGAGACCCAGCAAAATTAAATGTCGTTAAATCACAGCAGCTGATGGATTGGGTGGTTCAGCCTGAACTTCAGTGAAAGAGCACTCAACATTGGCGAGAAAACCAATTTCTATGAATCCTTCTAGCAGAAATATTCATGGAACTACAGAAAACTAAAATCACAAATGAACTTGTGAATGAACAGTGCTGTGGTCAAACTAATGATTAATCCTAGGAGCCTGAGAAATTACCAGGCAGAAAGTACTATTTCCAGGAGTGCTGGATGGATTAACTGGAAATGTACTCCAACACTGAAAAAAATCTGAAGACGTAAATGTAACAATGAAAATATGTAATTTTAACAATAGAAAAATAGAAAATTAAGTTTGTATCTTTACATATATATATATATATATTTTTTTTTTTTATGTTAATTGTCATTTCTTGAAAACACAATACATTGTGATTTTTTATTATTTTTTTTACATACCAGCCCATCTTCCTAATTACACTCACACAGCAAACAATGATCTTGCTGTATTTACTCTGTTCCAATAATTACGAAGAACCTACAAGCCTCATCCCATGCAGGTGGGAAACCCCATAGCATTGACTGAACCCTGGCTGAATGTAACAATAAAGTTAGCAACGCGGATGGTTTTTCCAGTTTTTGTATTGTGAAAAAGGAAAAATGAACTAGGGTTTTTTTGTGTCCCTTACAGATAACATTAACAAGCAATCACCGATGTTAGCAAACCCAAGGCAATCAGAATTACCGCTGCTGCTGCTGCTACTACTGGGGTGAGAAAATTTCAGATTCCGGTGAGCCATGGGGGACAGCTTAAGTATTCTGATGGCACAATGCATAGCGGTGTTTGTACAGCAGTTCCAAGGGACAAGAGGAGGCAAAACGTATCTTCAGCTTATCCATTACGAGAGTCGAGACTATCAAGAGCCATGAGAACTTGCTTTACCTGCATTCTGTTGGCTGTTACTGGTTCTTATTGGGTATGTCTTCCGTCAGCACACTTGACTCTGGCTTTGGATGAAGTAATTTACCTGGATAAAAGGCTCAGCAAAGAACTAAAGAACAAAAACTTTAGAAGGGCATAAAACAATCCAGTCTGCTCAAAGCAGTAGTATCTGTGTTCTTGGAATGGATTACTCTACTTCAGTAGTTTAATATTAGTAGTTACTGCAATTATTAAATTAGAGTTGAAAGAACTACATTATACTATGGCGAAGAAGGGAGTCAGGAGGAGAGATGCAACTCTACCAGGGTTTAGTCAAGGGAAGAATAACGAAGGGTAGAACACAGAAGAGTAAGACTAATTGGCTGTAACTCAAATATAAAAACAAAACAAAAAAAGAGTCAAAAACATGACCAAGCCTGGCAGCATTAGGCAAGGTACAGAGCAAGAAGATAGTCTGAATGAAATAAGCGAAGCAAGGTACGACAAAAATGCCCAACGGTTTGAGGTAAGTGCGCAATGGCACAAAGCAAAGCAACAGGCACAAGGTGACAGGCAGTATGCAAAAGGCAGAGTCATAAGCACAGAATACTCAAAACTGAGCAAGAAATGTGGGAGCTTAAATAGGCTGTAATTAGCCCCCGATCGTTGCCATTTGGGAGAAGTAAACGCTCAAGTTCAAAGCCAGAGCAACGGGGAAGGTGGGCGGAGGTGGCGCAGTCGTACAAGTTTAATTACAAGTACCAGTGTGTGCAATTTCCAGCATTATAATATAAAGTGTATGGGGTGAATACTTTACTCTCAAATCTGTACCTAAATACAAGGTGTTACATTGTAATAGTCTAGAGAAGTAAATCCCATATGCAAAGATAAACATTTAAAAAGGTGCCATAGAATGCTTCTTTGGTACAGGCAGAAACTGACAACAAGGCAGGCAAGCAGAAGCCACTTGGGCAACAACCACAGGCAGATACTGTAGGAGCAAGCATGACTGCTGCCGACAGACAGGGCTGATCCTGGACACCTAGACTCAGACTGGGTGAAGTAGCTCCCTCCAGAAAACAGGCGGAGAGGCCCTCTTAGGGTCAGGTGTCGGGGCACTGACAAAGCAGCCTCCTTTGGTCTGGGAGCCTGGGGCACTGCAGCTGTTTGAATGGGCCTAGGAGTTACAGGCAGAACTACAATGAGCTCAATGGCTACAGCAGGGATCTCATCAGCATCAGACGTGGCAGCAGCTCCCTTGGGATTGTCACGGCGGTGAATGCTTCTGCATCAGAACTTGTCCACTGTTTATTTCTCCATCTCCTGCCATGAGAGGTAGCTGAAGGTTTTGAGGCCAGGGTGGGAGAATCGACGGCAGGCAGCGAAAGAAGGCCATGCAGAATTGCTTTGAGGACAGCAGTGTTTGCTCACCTTGGCAGCCAGTGACAGAAACGGGCTACTCCCATAGCAGGTCCTCAATAGGCTGCGGGCTGGATTGTTGTCGGCACTCTCACCTGACGGTATAGTGCCATCAAAGCCCAGGTTATTTCTTTCATGGTCAGGGAAACAGAGGTCAGGGAAATTGCCACCAGCCCCTCTCTGATCTGGTGCAGCAGGGTGACCACCTTGGGGGACTCAAGGAGTCCTAGGGAGAGCACAGAAGACTTCCACCAAGTGGTCCTGGATGACTGCGTCCAGAGCAGACGCCAGCGAGAGAGTGGCAGTCTGAGCTGGGAACGGAACCGGCAATCCTAGGGGTAGCAGGTCCAAATCTTCATCAACCGACCAGTCTGTCTGCTGCCAAGGACTGACGGGCTTCAGACTCAACTGTGCCCTCCAACTAATTGTTTATTGGTGTACATATAAAAATACACAGTTGATCCAATAAAAAAATAATAGTGCTCAAGGCACAAGTTATGGGTTGCCTGACTATCTGGTTTAAAGCAGTTTTATGGGACCTTGTCAGGTGTAAAGAATTCAAATAAAGGTATACTTTTCCTTTTCCTTTGCGAAGCAGGGATGATATCAGCATTAAATTAAATTAAATTAAATAATTGTTTGAAGTATAACAGCAGTAGGAGTTGATTTATGGATGGATAGTCTTCATAGTAAAATATTACCGTTATTACTGTTATATATTTCATCAATAGTGAATATATTTATACTGTCAACTTTTAATGCATTTGACCCTGGGGGTTACTTGCCTTATTATTGATATGCTGTTTACAGAGTATAATAGTAATAGATTGCTGTTATTTTATTTCCTAACTACTCTGTTCTCTTATTCATGGCAAAATGGGAAGAAATTACGCCCTTACCACACTTTGACTGGACATGAACGTGTGTAAAAAAAATACAAATTCATGAAGCCACATTTCATGTCGAGTTTCACGTCTTTGTAATGCTAAAAGACATGATTTAAAATGTTCCTGATAAACAGGAACAGATAAATATTCTCATCTTGCATGTGTAGCTTAAGACACCGTCATCTGCATTCATTGTTCAAGCTTTGAAGGGACGTGCCTTGGACTTCATACTTTATTACATTACATGATATTGTTGTTCCCATCACTGGCACCAGTGGCATTGGAAGGAGTAATTTCTCTTTTCCTTTGCATCTGTATCATGACAGAAGCACATTAAATAGCAAGGAAAATAGGGAAATAAGCTTATGAACAGTTATCGCAAAACCCAAAAATATCGTAATTCATTTTTTTTCCAATATCATTCAGCCCTAATTAAATTTCTGTTCATGTTCAATTTTGGTAAGGGTGGGTGGATCTGCCAGTACTGGGGGGGTATGCGTCCCCCTTGTCCACCTTATTTCCCCTGGTTGGCACACAGTTTTGTTTCCGTTCCCATATACAGTAGCGATGAATTTATATGCATTTATGTGTGTGACACACACAGGTATACAGTCACACGTTAGGGGCGATTTATGAACATTTTGCCTAATCATAGGTATAGTAATTAGACAGTTAAGGAACCCTGGTGTATAACTACACAAACATGGGGAAAACATGCAAATTCCACACACAAAGTGGGCACAGGATCCAAACCCATAAACCTACAAATCAGTAGGGGATTGTTTGTATGCAAGACTGATTGCAGAGTGAAGGAGAAACTGTGTGATATACAGCTGCTTAGACCCCAGGTTTCAAGCATGACATTGCGTGTGACAGATTTGTGCAGAGACGTGAGGAAGGCATCAAAAATTCATGAAATGTTTTGCTCGGAGTCTAAGTTTGTATTCTAAATAAAAGTAAAAATAAATAATGAAAGTGTGAAAGAGTAATTGGGACAAAAGACTTGTATTTTTTAAAATCAAAAGTGGGTTCCTGTGTTGTTAAATTTTAGAATGAACAGAGGCTTGGTAACATGCAAGCTTGTTCACACAATATTGCAGGTAGGAGTTACATATCGAGTGGGTGGCAGATCGTATTGCCTTTACTGTGCTGATTGATTTTGTTTTAATAAAATACACAGCTGAGTTCTGGTTGTGAAGAGCAAGGAAACTCATGGAGTCAAAGTTCATTTTGTTGTCAAGGTATATTTGAAAATCTACCAAAAAGACTAGCATTAATGAGAAACGCACAGGGGTATAAAAAGATTTATGCATTATGCAGGGAAGCATTATGTAGAAGGTGGAAATGGGTAACAGCGTAAAGGCTTGCTTGAATAATGACTAAAGATGCCATCCATGTCATGTAAAGTTGTGGATTGTTTATAAATTAATTAGTCATCACTTTGAATTTTCAATGAGTGATTCAAATTTTTATTTGGGAGAATCTCCAAGTGATGAAAACAATAATGTCTATCAGACAATGATATAAGTGATAATTAAGTGACTTTTGTTATCTGTAATGCTGCCGTGACACTGACGTCATGATTCAGTGGTTTCATGTACCACATCGGTACCTCCCTACTGCTCTGGCACAACACCTTGTAATAGTGCATACTCTGTTATAAATGCCTTATGCACGTTTAATGGTCAAGATGTGGTTTCGCCTTAGTAGTTACACTCACATTGGCTCTGGGCGCAACAAGTAATTTCTTTCTTTGCATCTTTTGATCTGGCCACTTTATTGGGGAGGATTTTTAGAACTGATGGAATTTGGAGGTCATGCTGCGTAGCTGGGAGGAGGACTGCCACGCTCTGGAGACCCTGCTGGCCCAGGAGCACGGCAAGATGGCAGCCCGACAGGAGCCAGGCGAGCGGCTGCATGAAGCCTTGGAGCCGTGAGAGCGGCCGCCAGAGCGTGAGTGGCTGGGCGAGGCCACTCGAGGTCCTGAGGAGGAGGCCCCACGGGAGAGCCAGCCTGGCGGTGAACAGCAGGTTCCCCCAAACTCACGGAAGAAGAAGAGGTGAGGCCTCCCAGAGCCTGCTAGTAACTCCGTAGCTGCTCAGTGCTTTTGCTGTCCCTAGCACTGGGTGGGTGCTAGTTGTGGTGTTCCTCGGGGCAGATGACCGCTGAGGGCAACCTCTCACGCCAACGCACGTCAGCAACCCAGCGTCCCTTAGCCTCCCCATTGCTCACGAGCGGCCAGCTACCCCCCCCTCCCCCCTGCGGAGATGGTGCACCCACGGCTGCCACAAGATCGAGAAGCCTTGTCCCAGAGTGGGGTGGTGGTTGCTGGGACGACTGGGCATTATATAATTATTAACTATTATATAATCATTTGTATCTAGCTTGAATGTAAACCGGCATATTTTATTATAGCGAAAATTATGGTTATCGTACAATTTGCTTATTATTGGTATTGAAAAAAATGGAACCTCACCTGCACGTGCATCTCCTTCACTTCTGAACTGCCTGTCACTGTCACGCAAACTGAATATATAACTGATATATTTCATTATAGTGATTTCATTTGTTTAAAATTAAATTAAAAACTTAGGCTATAACAGCTCAATTTAACCAGAAATACATTTGTGCGACTCGCAGTCAGAATCATCACTCAAACTCATTAAACTGAGAAACCTCGAATAGTCGTATTGAAGAGCCAGATCTGATTCCACTGATCCCCCGATTCCAATGCTGAGTCAGGTACTGCCCTATACTCCACACTCAGCTGCCCCCAGGGCCAGGGGAAGGCGGGAGTCGCATTCACACTCCTCATGATGAATGGCAGTTGTTTGGCTAAGGTACAGTAAAACTGTCCCTCCAGCCCGTTGCTCTGTGGGGTGGTGCGGGTCTTCACGATCCCCAACCGCCAGCAGTCCTCACCAGACACTTGCGCCTCAAAGTTCCTCCCCTGTGCAGCTCCTCGGGGGGCCCCAAACCTGCAAAAAACCTCCTACACTCCGCTGTGGTACTGGCACTGTGGTCGGGAACTGAAATAGTTTATGGTCACAAGTATTTACCAGTTCCCTGCCTCTGCGCGGGGGAAGCAGCCCAGGATGTCCAACCCAACATGTTCGATAGGGTACCCACCAGGAACAGTTGCAGGGGAGCTTGGGATTGCTGGCTAGTACCCCTCTAAGCTGTGCACGTGTCGCAGCAAAGCACAAGCAGCTCAGTGTCCTGCCAACAGCCAGGCCAATAGAATCGCTGCTGCAGCTTACCCAGCATGTTTTGTGCCCCAGGGTGCCCTGCCCCAACAGCCCCATTTACTGACCTCAAGACGCCGGAGTACAAGAACTGGGGAACCAGCAGCTGCAGCATTCAAATACACCACAATGACATCGCACACATGGCAACTATAGGAAACTATTTACTAGGCGAGATGACAATTTGTATATGATTCTACAGGAGTGGTGTGTTTCTGTATAGGGATCTTAATACCTGCTTGTTGAAAACATTTTTTTCTTATACAGTTAAGACTAAAGTTAACAATGGCAATTGCATAATCAACTAGGGTGATTCTGAGAAATGGATCTGCATCCATTGTGTGTGACAGATTTGTGCAGAGACGTGAGGAAGGCATCAAAAATTCATGAAATGTGTTGCTCGGTGAAATGTGTTTTCTAGAGAACTTTGTGTTTAATTTTTTTGATTACTTGCACCATCTCAAAAGACTGATTTGATCAAGGACAGATTCTCTGAGCTGAACTTCTTAAAATTAAAAAAAAAAAAAAAAGTTCTAGCAGTATTTTTGTGGTTATAGTGACCCAGCATGCTGTGAAGATGTTTCAATGACAAATGCACTACATGACGGCACGGGGATCTTGCTCTTGCTGGAAAATAAATTGGAGCCCTAGTTTGTTCAGCCTTGCTACTCTTGTGATGAATGAGAAATCTCTGAAAGAGAACAGCTAGACAGAGCAGCAGTTATGACTGCAAGGCAGAAATACAGATTCACACAGAACAGCAATTCCCAAGACCTTTTACTGGCACAGTGCTTTTGGTTTCCCAAAATTCGCACACTTTCAGTCTAGTCCTCCACATTCATGAGATAAGGTTAATAAGCCGTGTTTGGTGGCCAATGTTATTTATCAAGAACAGAGCAAGAATAACTTAAGTTAAAAGTTATAATTATTACTTTATTCAATAATGGGTGAAGTGATAAAACGATAACGATACAGAAGGGAATTTGGCTACATCTATCACACTAAATGTTTTTTTTCTGCATCTCCCCTGGTGAGAAAAAAATCTATTAAGGACCACTTGCAACAGCTATATGTACGGCTATATATATTTAAAAAACAGTATTGAATGGTGATTTCTGCACTATTTTTAAGTTTATTTTTAAAATAAAAACCTACCAGACTCCTAGTTCTTTCATATTTGCCTTTATTTCTGTAACTAATCTGACAAATAAGGTGATGTGACTCCAGTGTAGCTAGGGACGCACTTAAGATCTGAAGGTGTTCACTGTTCGGTATTTAAGCCATTCCCCACTTATCCCTTTAGTTGTAAATCTTTCTGTCCATCCATCTTTCTGGTCATCCAGGTCAGGTCAAGCAAGGGCCTGGAGTCGATCCCAGGCAGCAGAAGGCGAGGGTACTCCCCGGACAGGATGTCAGTCCGTCACACTCCACATACACGCACAAACTCATGCTCCGTCACAGTCAATGGGCAATTTAGGGCCTCCTTAGCCAAAGTGCTTGTCTTTTGACTATATGAGCACTCAAAGGAAACTTATACAACATGGGGCAGACATGAAATCTCCACACACATGACATAAGGTGGAACTGAAATCCCCAACTTATTGCCATCAGGGACTAAAACTGAATACAAGAACAGAGATCGACAGCAACAAGAGGAAATTCTGAACTGTAAAAATCAGGATTTTTTTTTCCGTTCAGGCAAGCAAATTGCTTTATTACAGTTTTTCCTCTGTTGGTTTGGCTCATTTCTTGAAACCGAAATGACATTCTTAAAACTATAAGATCGTTTGGCCAAACAGTCTTACAGTTCTGCGCAACAGTACAGCTCACTAGC
>JAODKF010006679.1:0-14062 GCA_026779585.1 Mormyrus proboscirostris
AGCTATTAAAGTTCTCCCCAAGCGAGCTTGATGGGCCGAATGGCCTCCTCTCGTTTGTATATTTCTTATGTTCTTAAGCTTTCTTATAGCATTTAGCAATTAAAGAAGAGTGTCACACACAGGCACAAATTGAAAGTGTAAAGTGAAAATGTAAATGGTTTCTAGAATAAAATATGCAAATACAATTTATATTCATTAAAGTGTAATATTTTCTGGTGTTGTTATTCTTTTGCTACTTAACAGAATGCATGGACCAATAATACTTTCACATTATCTAAATAACAAATACATTTTTATTCATTCACCAGAAAATCCAATTATTTACAATGTCTTTCTATTTTTTTCCAGTAATCCAGTAATGCCCGATGCTTCTTCACATTCCCTCAGTGTTCTTACGTTGCTCTTCTGGTCCTGCAATAGTCATATTAGATTCTTGCATTCTTAGAAGTTTTTTTGTAGCTCCTTCTCCAGTCCTGCTTACACTTGTACCTGGTCATTCATGGGAAGCTCAGCCTAGCTGCACTTACGCCCAGGGTACGAATTACGGGGGAGCTAAGAGGAGCTCGACTCCCCTGAAAAGGACACGAACTTCCTTGAAATCCTCCCCTGCGACCTTTAGGGGGAGCTCTATAATATTGTCCACTTGTGTGTTATAGGTTATATTTTATTTTCCATACATTAAGTCTCCTGAAAAAAAATACTATAAATATGTCGGTGTCAATGCATTACATTCCATTTTCCAAACATCAGTCTCCACTAATTAACAGTATTCTCTGTCTATTCCTGCTGCGGCCATCCATGCGTGGCGGCGCTGCACTCCATTTGCTGGATTTACGTAGCCACCTAAACTCCTCTTCATTGAGTGGGCGCGGTATTTCACAGGAGGTATTTCCTGCCAAAAAGTAAATGAAAATTATACCGCTAAAAAGTACAATCTCTGCTTTACCAGTTAGTTATCACAGTCCATTTTCCACTAATGTATTAGCAATTTGTGAAAGATTTAAAAAATTAAAATTGAAAAATGTTTTTGTCTGTTCATTTTCCAATTTGACATTTCATTTCCTGTTTTGAGTTTTCATTTTCAAGTTCACAACCTGTAAATATTTGTTAATTGGAGCGGGGCAGTAGGTGGAGTTATGGATCATTCCACACGCACGTAACGCTTGAACTAATGGCAAAAGTGTACGTGACTAAAGTAGGCTTCTTATTTTCATCTTAGCGTTTAGAAGCTTTGTGCAAACCCATCCAGGGTCGGATCACTGGTTAGTTTACGAAAGAAAGTAATTGCTAGTACAAAGTATTTCGAGATACACTCTCCAATTAAGGAGCGATCTTAAGTACGAGATAATTAAGTACATAATGTTACGAAGTAACTCACCATGGATTCGCTATTTTTAAACAACTACTTTTAAAAAATATTTAATGAGATAAATCACTCATGTCTGGGATGCATTCATTCAAATTATGAAATATTTGGAAAACACTGACATAATGATATAACTATAACTTTCAAGGTTTAAACTTACCAGAAAATGTTACTCAGACATCTCCTACGATAGAGGATTTTTAAAGACACAATTTTCCAATGTGTTTGGCTTTAGATGCATGCCTTTCAAAGGATTAATCCCTCGTTAAACAGGTCTGTTTCGTAGAAATGTGTATTAAGACGGGTAGAGAAACAAGGACTTTCAAACAGATGGAATCTTTCCACGAATTTAAGTGAGAGAACGAATATCCTAAATAAATAGCCAACGGTTGGATTTTAAAGTTTTGGATATATCTTGATATTTGGATATATCTTATATTTGGATATTTATTGTACGCCTGTACATTTTTCCAAATTCTCCTTTGGAGTAAGTAAGAGAAGTAAACGGTAAGCAAAATTTACCGTTGAGACTGAAAAGTCATTAGGTCTACATTCATTTTAAAATATACTGTAATGAAGTGGAATGGTTAATTTATGCAAGCAGCGGGAATATTATTAGGTAATATAATATAATGTAATAACCTAAAAGGATTTATTTGTTTGTTTTGTGTATACACGTTCCACTCATTTATTACAATAACTGCATTTCACAATCCGGTTAAATAAATAACTTGCCAGAAAATAAACTGCATTTATTTGCTTAATATTTAAAGTCACTGAAATATGCAACGAAGAAATTGAGCATCATGTCTATTAAACAATGAAAATATTACTGCCCGTTGTCATTTCACATTTCGGCATAATCTTTTGGACCAGAGAATCAATGTGCAGGCGGTTTCCAGAGCTAATATCTTCTTCTGTTTTTACTAACCTGTGGACAATATGTTTCGCCAATTTATTTATTGCTAAACCACCACTCTACATGAACGTTTTTAAGGTTCGGTACCCAAACAAGAAGCAGCATCAATACCCCCGAACACAAAAATCATGGGAAGTTAATAAATAATTTTAAAAATCGTACCAAAAATTATACTAGGCTAGACACATGCAGCGAATTCTTCATAAGGATAAACACCCATATGCACATAGACATCAGATAATACATTTTCCAATGGATTTGAAACACAAAAACTGGTGCATTTATTATACACAAGACCTCATCGGTAAGCAAATGTCAACCCTGTATATTTTCTATATTCTTTATTTGCATTCGCATTCATAACATTAGTTTTACTGTTCAGTTTATACACGGAGTGTTCAATCTTTGAAACTTAGCCTACAACAAATCAAATACCCTTTCGGAAAGTCCAGGCAAATATATAATTTTCTCAAATATAACTTCCACCATGATTTTCAGCTCTTTTCAGTTATTTGTCCAATATAGTGCATCCTTTATATAAGAACACTTGTATCGTCTGCTTCCTGAGAAACGATGATAGTATTCCCGGATTTCACACAGGTCGCTCCACTGCGTATTGGCAAGCACTCAGATCAGAAGAAGCATTTTGAACGTATCCGAAACTTGAATGCTGCTTTGCTTTAAGTCTAAGGCTGGCCAAACTGGAGTTACACGTGTCCCTGTACACGTAAGGGGACGTCGGCGATGCGTATGGACAAGTCGGCGCAGGGACTCCAGTATTCAGAGAAGGATTACTTAGGTTGTTCAAGTTATTGAAGCTGGTGAGACTTGAACCCGGCACACCGGTTACCGCGGAGGGTACCATACTTGAGTTTATGCCCATGGAAGAGAAAGAGTTTTGTGGAGAGAACATAGCCTGCGATGACAACGGGTTGACATTCATGGAGTTGAAAAACGGAAAGGTTTTGCTTGACAACGCGGCTGACGTTATTCCCTTGGTAGCCCAGCTGTTGTACGTGTAGCTGGAATACATGTCGTCATAGGGTTGCATAAGTCCATTGAACTGAGGACCGAATCCATTTTTGCAAAGTTCCGTTTGTTGATTTCTTTCCCTTTTCCTCCATTTTGCACGGCGATTCTTGAACCATACCTAAAATAGTTGTAGAAAAATGAGTAACGTTAAGGCATATTAACAAGAACAGCATAGGTATCTTCTCAGTATTCCACGACATGCAATGGCATTTACATGTGCTTTATTTATGCTCGTTTACTAACGGCGTCTGTAACAGCATAACTATATATTCACACACACACACACACACACACACACACACAAAGCCATTGAAAAACATTAAACGACCACTAGATTTTTAAACAAATCTACATTTGTAAATCTTGGTTTAATCCTGGCTCTGTTGGCAGAAGGCTGTGCTGAGCAACAGATTGCTTCCAGGTTCAAAATGTCTAAGACGGCAGGACACAAGATTAAGGTGAAGCGGAAGAAACTGGGAACAACCAGAAACCAGACAGGTAAAAGGTGAAAATGACATTCTAATGCCAGAGATGACCATTAACATATCAAACAGTTTCTCATGAATCGGAGGATGATCAAGTGACCTTCAAAAGGAGTGGGAAACAATAAGAGCAGGTATGAAGCTGGATAGTTTGTATCAAGCTCCTAGAAGCAGGACTGAAGCCTCATAAAGCAAAGAAGAAGCCCTTCAATAATGAGAAATAGGGAAGAACCAGGCTGGTGTGTGTGTGTGTGCGTGTGTGTGTGTGTGTGTTTCCCCCTTTCTGCTCCTAGGGTCCCTTACAATGGAAGGCTATTTAGCATGTCAGTGAATGATTGTAGGCCTTATGCCATTACATTACATTAAGATTCAAGATTCTTTTAATTGTCACATGTATAGTTATACCGGTAGAACATGCAGTGAAACGTTCTTTTGACTGTGCAATTATTACAATAATTTAAGAAGGAATAAGCAAGAATACAGTTACAAAGGATATGAAAAATAAAAGTAAAAATTTAAAATAGAACTTTAAATATGCATCACATTATGCCCTATGCTTCCAGACACCCAAGAAACTTCACCAAGATAAGCAGTTAAAAGATGAATGCATATATGTACCGGTATGTATGGATGGATGGATGGATGGATTGATGATAACTAGATGGATGTATGAACATTCCTTTGAGCCAATGTTAGTTGTGTATAATCTGTCACTCAGTTTATGCATGCAGTCGGGTACAACAATAGCCTGCACTCCTCTTAAACTGAAAGGGGTGTACAGTAAGCAATAAACCCTAAAACTTGCAGATTATTTTTATCATGTAATCATCATTGTCTTACCCTGACTCTGGCCTCTGTGAGGTTGGTCCAGACAGCAATCTCTTCTCTTGTAGACATGTCTGGATACCTGTTCCTCTGGAAAGTGGCCTCCAGCTCTTGGAGCTGTTGGCTGGTGAAATGCGTCCTCTGTCTTCGCTGCCTCTTCTTCTTTGACGGGTCATCTGAAGAGTCTTCAGTTTTGTTGTGAGTTTTCTCTCTCTCTGTATTAGTGAAAACGTAAGTTAAAAGTAATTATGCAATTGCAGAATGGCACTACATTTCAGACGCTGTATTCATGGATATTTAAAGTTTAACTCTACCCTTCATGCAGTAGGTATACTACTGTAGATGGATTTCCAGGAAAATGAAACTAGCTTAAGGCCGAGCCTTACCTATACATTCCGGACTGGCGGTATCCGACGCAGCGCGGATCTCTAGGCGGTGTTTATTACCCCGAAACCGCTGGGGCGGCTGTAGGCTAGAAGCCATAACCGAATTTGTCTGGTTGTCAGGTTCAGATTTATTTCCGGCCAATTGGTGGTCTAAATACAGCGGACCCTTCACAGAAGACATCAATAAGTCTGAAGGATCAATGTAAACCTGTAACCGCGTTTTATCTCAAGCCGAAACCCCCCGACACTCAGAAAATATTTGTGCAGCTACCCCTAAAATAGACTTTACACCGATCAATTTAAAATAATTTGACAAATTAAAACAATAAGCGTATAACTCAAATGAGCTAGTAAATAAACCGCATAAACATTTTTGAAGGAGGCTGGAACACATAACGGCCGAAACGGCTAGTGATTAAAAATCTACGAGCGAAAGGTGTAGGTGACAGAACACCCACGGGAAATCCACAGATATTAGATCTTTCAGTTTTCAATTCATATGTTCCCATGTCGTTGCAGGCTCTCTGAAGTAACTTTTCGTTCTTTGACGTCATATAATCCATCCCACTTTTTGACAGGCTAAGTCAAGTGTATCTTTTTTTTTATCCAACGGCGGAACAGATAAGTTGCTAATGTTTTTTCTTATTTTTCCAATATGCAAGACAGTAGGCCTACTGAATTTTCTTAAATTGTTCAGATATCAAAATATATGACACAGTGACCATACAAAAGGGACTGATGCAGCGAACATAAAATATTCTATCTACTGCGTCCGTCATTCTTGAAGTTTCTCGTTGAGTTTATTAATTTATGCGCGTATATATTTATTTACGTCGGTTACGTCTAATTGATTCACAATGCCTATCATAAGATATATAAAGCGGAAACAGTGAAGCATTATTTCCTGCAGATTGCTGTGGCCGATATGTAAGACGTAATGTGGTCTACAAAACTTAAACCATGATATAGATACAACACGTTTTTGTTGGCGCAAATTTATTTTTATTTTTTACAGTATTAAACAATTCAGACAAAAATAGTTACACGGTAGTACATGTTACACGGTATATAATATTTTTTTCTGCGAAATACCCAAATGACCCATACTTAGTGCTATTTAGTGTTTTGTTCATTATCCGAATTTCATACATGCAAATTTTTCCGAACTCTATTAGCAACTTAAAAACAACGTTTTATGCTTCCAGTTTGTTATTACAGCTGAATATATAACAAATTCTGATAATAAAATAAGTGATTAGAACCTCAGTAAACAGCCAGCCAGTTTACATATTCAGCATATATTTGATAAATAATATGCATAACTATATATATTATTTATTTTAAACATCCATTAAAACTGTTCAGATTATTATGCAGAATGTAAATACTATCTATAACAACACTGCTGGAAATTGTAAGAATTAACCCAAAATATTTTTGAATTAATAATATAGAAGTCTTTCTGGGTTCCGCTCGCTGAAATCTAAGTCAAAACTAATTAAGACGCACAAATCGCATATCTTTAGCGTTTTCGAGAAGCCTTTGTTGCTCACACAGAATCCATCAGAAGCCCTTTATATAAACTTTATTGGCATACCTTCCAGAGAAATTGGGGAAACGCTGTCAGTTCTCCAGGCAAAAATAACCAACCCTAATGAGATCTGCATGGGCCCATCTGTCTTATTAAATACAGCTGCCGCTTGCTAATTCTTTCGAGCTCTAAATTGACCAGATTATTTTTTACATTTTCGTTTTTTTTTCCTCTAACGAATTAAAATGGTGAATTATGTCAAATACCATGATGATCATTTTTAGACAGGCAATAATTACTCGGTCGATTAAGGGGCGAAAACATAACATTTTAAATGGGAATCGTCACGGAAATGATTAAATTTTTCACTTAATTTCCCCAACTGTCAACTATCACATATTTAAAGGTCAAGCCGGCTGGTCGAAATCAAGCATTTTTATAGTTGTAAATGTTTAAACTCTAAATTTACCCTAAAACCTGACGACGACCATAATAAGTACTAGCAATAGTAAAAGGTGCGTATAAATTAACCATTATTGTTGTTGTGGCAGTAAAAATAGGTTAGCAGTCACAGAGTGTTACAGCCCTACATTAGCAGTAGGGCCAATAGCATTCAAAAACAGATATGCCCAAAGGGAGTAATTTAAGTGACCAAAATGTGAATAGCCTGTATTAAATTTAAACAAATGCCACCGAGGAAACACAGATTAACAGCATTTTTAGCCGTGATCACTGAATGTGGAAACTCAGAACCAGATAAATTAACATAGAGTAGATAACATAACATAGACCGGCTAATGAAAATTGTGCTGAAGCGCTGTACTGAGGCTAGTATTTTTGACTAATAATTGGAAAAATATACCTATTTTATAAGTATAAAAATATTAAACACATACGTGCTGTTGGGACAGCGTGCCATTCGGTCTTAAGAAATACCAATACTTAATCAGTAGAGGGCGCTATATATATATATATATATATATATATATATATACACACACACACACACACACATACCCTGGCAAAGAAATATCTTTGCTAAAAAAAAAACAACATTAGATTAAAAATTCAGATTCACCTGTGCAAATTCTTCGTTTCCTGTACTCCACTCTTGAAATACCGTACTCCAAAGTGAATCAGAAATACTTACCTATTTGGACACATGCCGAAAGTTTGTGGCAGTGAAAGTCCATTTTTGGGTGCAGCCGCTAAAAAAAAAAAAAAACTAAATAAAACGATATTCTTACCACATATTTTACCAAAAAGTACAATTTGTGTTTCGTATTTGTTTTAAAATATATGAAATAATAAAAATAACAATAAAAATGTCTACGGAATAGTTTTGAATTTAATCGTTTTTTTGGTATGCACTTCATACTTGCAATTGTATTTGTAGGTATTATAGGAAAAACAAGATAAACAATAATCCTATAGTAGCATTGGTACAGGCTGTCGTTAATGGGATGTAATGAGACCGTTGCCACTTAAAAATTTCCACCCTTTTGAAATTGGGGTCATGGGCAGATTTAAATGACACGTCGCTGTGATAATGCCAACGACCCTCTGGATGCTAATTTTATGTTTCAATAGTAAAATGACTGGATTAATCCTTGACTGAGATGTCTGTCTGCGTGACACTCGACGTTTCATTATCACGGATCTGCACCAACTTCAAACAAAGTAACACAGATGGGATTGCATTAGTGTAGATCCTCAATATTTGCTTATGATAATATGAGTCGGACTGTAGCCTATACATTTGCATGTTTACTCCTTCAGAAATGTGCCGCCTTGCTAGATATAGCATTTGGGTCTTTGAACATCCTGCAGTTATTTGAAGACTTTAGAAGCGACATAATTAGGAAATATATAAATATTCACAAATGTATTAATATTGGAATGAATATAATTAGCATACTGTTCAATTATTACATATTCAAAGTTGATGCAGGATTGTCATTTATAGAGCTCTGATTGAGAAACAAAGATTTAAACTACAATATCATTGCAACTATTGAAATTTTGAACACGATTATAGATCGTAATTAAAAACGGGTAAGAAGATCGACGTAATAAACGCAATATCCGTTTCTAATGTGTACGCTATACTAAAGTAAAATTTTTAATCAAACAATTCCGCAATACCACAATTTTTTTACATTTTTTATTATGTAGTAATTTGAATACACACTTCCATTTTCACATAATAATAATAATAATAATAATAATAATAATGCAATGCCATTTATTTGTTATATAAATTTAAACAAAACTTTTAGTATGTACATCTTCTGGGGTACAGCATGACTGAGTATGTTTTCAGTAAAAACACTGAAGAGTCTGTGTCAATTCTAACACAATTAAGTGATCGGGTTGATAGAACAAATGTAACTCGTTGAGACAAATGAAATATGAGACCAAATCGAGCTCTTTCTCCTGAATGACTGGGACTGCTGCGGATTAAACAAAGACCGAACCCAAACCATAGCTGGTATATCCCACAATCTGAAATATTTTCTATAATCTGGATTTCAACAGTAAAAACACTTCTGAATCGGACATTGCTGTTTTACACAACAATAATTTTTTTAGGAAACATTATCTCGTTTGGCCATGTTTTACATTTTTTACAGAACAAATGTGTTGTTTCATCTATCAAATACGGCAGAATTCATTCTTTTCCATAATAATCGGCAATACTTTTAAATATCTTTAAATTTTCTTATTAACATTTAAATCGTGATGTTAAATCGATCTGTACTTAATTATGTGCCTGCTAAGCATATCTATAAAAGTGCTATACAAATGAACTCGCACTGCCTTACAGGTTCAGAACAAATAGTCTTGACAAATAATTCCGTACTTTTTAATATGTTACCAATAATATCATAAGCAGCTTCCTTCAAAACAGAGCAATTTTTCTCAGACGTCAAAAATAATGCACTTCTAACCTTTAATATTCTTTTTCGGCTCTCCAAAATCGATGCGACTGCGGACTTTCTCTGTGTTATGGCTGTACCACGAAGGTCCCCAAACAGCCTCGCTCCAACTCCCGTCCTGAAGTATTGGCTCGTAGTAGATCACACGCAAACTTAACTCGTTTCTATTGACGTCAAAATGCTTTTAATAACCACCTCGATGAGAAAGTACTGCAAAGAGTTAACGTGTCATAGTACATGGCAATTGGACATTATTAATCCATTGGACTGTCCTCAGATTTTTCCCGTGCAGAACGTGGAGTAGCCTCTTTTTCAGAGAGCATGTTTTCGTCGGAATGCGCGCGTGTGTGGTTAAAACTATCCACCCCCACCAAAAAAATTAGAATGGGAAGCAAAGTCTATGCTTATCTCTCGTTTTGCTGGCTCAGTTTACGGTCCATGGGATTGTAAATAACGTTCCTTCCATTAGCTATAATAAACTAAGAAGAATCATATAGTTCCATATATGTTGTTAATTAGCATTGAATATGGGTTATGCATTTCGAATCCAGTGCGAACATTACAAGCTGTGACTAAGGATTTGTTTTAATTCGCGTGCGTATTATATTACATCATTATTTCTCACAATAACAAAAGTTGCACGTCGAAAATGTAGAAAATATTTAATATCAAAATATGAATAATCCCGATTTAACTCTAATTTAACCTTCTCTTTAATTAATTCATATCTTCTCCGTAAATTACAAGTTATTGTAAGCAGACTTTATACCGTACACACATTTCTCTTTCTTGTCTGATTTGTTGAGCTCCTTTTCCTAATAAATTTATATGTGACATTTTTGCAACGATAACTACTAATATTACGTTGCTAAGTGGGCACGCACATACACAAGATGTATTAAACAAGTTAATTTATGCCACTAAAATGAGCAGCTGCCCATAATGCAAATTCAGAGACTGAGGAACTCGGTGCTTTTTTCTGCAGCCAATACACCGACTGCGCAATTTGCCCTATTTAATCCGTCTTTTACAGTTTTAGTCATACACCAGATCAGTTAATGCGCACAACCCCAAAGGATATTTTACGTAAGGGTCAAAATGGAAAAAGTCAAATCAGTACCGAAAGGCCTATACGGAACGTTACGCAGAAGGCAGTGAGTACATATTTAATAATAATATTTAATGTCATAAAATACTGGAATCATATTTTACTTGAAAAAAACATTAAACATTTTCTTGGTAAAGTTTATGTAAATTATTTAACATAACTGTTAAGTTACGTCTTAAATTAGAAATTATGTTGACATAATGATCCAGAACACGATGAAGGGATAGAGGCTGGAATAAAACGACGTGAAAAGTTGCACTGTAGCTTTGTATCATCAAACTTACCAACACAAATTAGTCCGGTGATTAGCGGCTCATGTTAATTTTCGGGAATGATTATTAACTTACATTTTGCCTGCGATGTATGATATTTTGCAATCTTTCTAAAGTATCATTGTTAGCAAAAAGATTTTAAACATCTATTATCCCATAATCGAAGGCGTAGGCCATGCCCATGCCAATAATGTGGGAGTAGCGTGTGTGTTTAGGGGGGTGGGGGTTCGGGGCTGATTTAGTCCCTACCAGTGTTGAATTGTAACCTGCATCCACGATTATAATTAAACCATTTTAACCAATACGGCTGTACAAATAGTTTAATCCGAAGGATAGGAGGTCATCTTGAAGACTGAATCTAACTTTATGGTTTTGCACATGCGCAGTTGATAAAAATGTAGGTTCAATGCCCTGGGGTTGGCTAGAAGCTTCTTCTCATTTCAAGACCGTAACGATGTTGCTTTTCCTAAATATGCTGCGTAAACAAAGGAAGGAAAGGGGCACAAAAGGAATACAGTTACAGAATCCTGTCTTAGTAGGAGGATCCGGGATCATTACCCTGTGGAAAAGAAAAAGAAGTAATTAAACTCCGTAAGATATAACTTTTATAATGAGCATGTGTATGGTGAAGTAGAGAGAAAAATTTGTGAGCAAAATTTGGTTTGGATCTTCAGTATATGTTACAAAAGAATATAATGCAGAGGGCCAGCATGCAAAACGTGCAAACTCAACTGTGAAACTATACAAGATTACTAATATTTTATGAGGCAAAGAAAAGAATGGGCAAGAATCAAAGGTATTAACAGATTTAATTGGATTGCTAAGAGCAGCTAGCTACAATTAGGTTTTCTAGTTCAGTTAAACATGATTGTACCGCATGTGTGAAGAAGTGTCGTGGTTTGGTGGTGATGTAAAGGAGGAACACTGACTAAGCACAACCACACCTTAAAAATGGCCAGTAGTAAAGCAGTGCATTTTTTAACGACCAATGACAAAATTACAGAAAACTGTAAATGTTCAAACAAATAGCTATAGAGGGTATGTGTTGACGTCATTTTCCTGACAGAACATACCCCCCCGGATGGACTGAGTGGCAATACATGCTGCTACATGGTTGATTTTAGTCGAGGAAACTGCTAAACAAATGATTAGTTGCTTAAATTACAACATATTTTGTAGAAACTTTTGAAATTATCTAGGTCACTGTCTAAACTTGGTTTGTGGAGTAGCCCATTATAAGGCAAACTGGGTGACTAGCTAGCACTATATAACCATAGCTCATTTTGTTTACAGAAAACAAGGCTCATTATCATGAATGTTTTTTTTTTAAATAAATGCTGACAAAACCTTTACAGTTACACAGAATATAAATCAAAGACGCTAAATATTTTCTTGATGAGGGGTCAATACAGTTGTAACTTAAAGTATGATTTTTCCAAAAATCCAACATAACTGACACAAAATGAAACTGCACATCCATGTTTTACAGCCTAGGGCCTCATTTACCAAACTTTTTGTGAATTTAATTGGGAAAAAATGTGTACGTGTCACAATCGGAATGGGGAAGCAGGAGCAGGGAGACGGAGGATCAGAAAATACGGAGTTTAATTGAAAAACAGCAACACAGACCATGAAACTTCAACACAATGTTAATGACTAGACTGGACTAATGACAACAACAAGCAACAGCTTTAATCAGAGCTAGATAAGATTTTAACAACTCTGAGCTATTAGTTAAGTTCTCCCCAAGCGAGCTTGATGGGCCGAATGGCCTCCTCTTGTTTGTATAGTTCTTATGTTCTTATGTTATGAACACGGGGTAGTTAACAATCCACACAGGGTAGATGAGGGGGCGTGGCACACGGGGGGATCGGACAAGCGGGGCACGACAGAACCCCTCCCCCCCAAAGGTGCGAACTCCGGGCGCGCCTAAAATGCATGAGGAACGAGACTAAGGACACGATGAAACCTAGGGAAACAAAAGCGAGAACGTCAGCGGGACCCAGAGAACAGCACAAACATGCAGAACAGGCAGGGACACAGCCGGAACAGGCAGCGCAGAAATTGCCGGTACAGGGACCACGAGGAGTGGAGCAGGAGCCACATGTGCAGGAACCGCAGGGGGCGGGGCAGGAGATTGCGCCTTAGTCACCCCCTTTTTCGGGAATTTGCGGACCCGCAGGATAGCATCCTCCATTGACCTGGCCCCTTTAAAGGCCAGGGGTGTTCCCAAAAAGGGGAAAGTGGCTGACACTGGCAGTGAAGCAGGAGCGATGCGGGCTTCGTGCACCCTCTTGGGCAAAGCGGCAGTGGTAACGTCAGGCATGAACACTGCCGGATCGAGGATCGGGAGGGGCTCCTCCCAACCCGCAGCAGGGCAGGCAGCGGAGACCGAGACTGCCCCTAAAAAGCCCTCCGGTGTCTCCCGTCTTTGGTTCTTCTGTCTTTTCTTCTTCACTTTGGGCAGCTCAGACAGCAGACTATAAGGGAGTATGCTGTCTAAGGCTACCTGCCACATATTCGCCTCAGCTCCTCCGCTCCTCAGCTGCTGCTGTAAGCTCCAGCAGATATGACTATGGCAGCATAAGTAGGAGGGAGAGGCAGGTGGGAACGCAGGCATAGGAAGTCCCTGAAATGTCAGCACTCCAATTCCACAAGGGAGTGCAACTTCACTGTGCAACTGGGTACTGGATTTCCTCACCGAAAGACCTCAGCAAGTGCGCATTGGTGGAAAAACCTCCTCCATCATCACCATTAGCACTGGCACCCCACAGGGCAGTGTGCTGAGCCCCCTGCTTTACTCTCTCTACACCCATGACTGTGTAGCTAAGTACAGCTCCAGTACCATCCTTAAGTTTGCTGACGACGCCACCTTAATAGGTCTGATCAGCGAGGACGATGAGACGGCTTATAGGGAGGAGGTCAGACTCCTGGAAGAATGGTGTCAGGACAACAACCTATCCCTCAACGTCAACAAAACTAACGACATGATTGTGGATCAACAGAGCACAGCCCCATCTACATCCTACTGAAATAAAGGTAGCTGATTATGAGAAAGACCTTGGTGTGTATGTTGATGCTTCCATGCCCCATTCTCGCCAGTGTGGGGAAGCAATAAAATAGGTCAATAGGATGTTGGGGTATATCTCCAGGTGTGTGGAGTTTAAGTCAAGGGAGGTGATGCTAAGATTATACAATTCCT
>JAODKF010006680.1:0-14052 GCA_026779585.1 Mormyrus proboscirostris
ATACCTGCTGCTAAGTTGAGCTGTCTTGATCGTCATTGATTATTTTGCACAACAACTCATCTATAGAAGTAAACCAGTGTTTCCCAACCCAGTCCTATGGAAGACAATCCACATGTTTGCTCCTTCCCAGTTCCCCATTTCATCCACTGCAGGGTCATTTTGGGGAGGGTCTGGACCCAGTTCCCAGGCCAATCCTCGGGGACCACTAGCTGCTTCACATTTTTCATTCCCTCCAGCTCTCTGCCAGACGCTCCACATTTTTGCTCCCTCACCTACTGGGAGCTGGGAGAGAGCGAAAACTTGGACTGTCTGGGAGTTCCTGAGGGCCGGGTTGGAAAGCACTGAAATAAAATGCTGCGGTTGCGATAAGTATTCATGCAGATGAAAAGTTACAAACTGCATGCCGTAATTACGGAAAGGTAGGACTGGCAGGCGACGCTACCTGAGGATGCACACCAGCTCGGTGAACTTCGGCCTCTCCTGAGGGTCGTACGCCCAGCAGCGGCACATCAGCGTGTACAGGGTAGGTGGACACTCCTCCGGCTTGGGCAGCCGGACACCCTGCTCCAGATGGTTGATCACCACCTTGTTTTCCAGCCAGAAGAAGGGCTGCTGGCCATGGCTCATGATCTCCCACATGCAGACCGCTGGGAAGAGGGAGAGGGGACGCCGACGTGTTGGACCCAGGTCTTGGCAGCATGTTCAGGTTTTTCAGTTGGTCAGAGCAATTAAGCGATATACTAAAATAATTATGCTGCTGGGAATTCTCATTGCAATCCTCTATATTATTATAAAACAGAATATAATCTTAATATAATGCATGACCTAAGGGAAACCCCGCCTGGCCCCACAGATGGGTAGTTCAGGTCCAGAGAGTCAAAGTCCAGACCGAGGTTTTATTTCAAGCAACCAGTGAAGTGCTCTGTGACTGTGGCTCTTTATACTCAGATGGTTGGTTGAAACAAAATCTCAATCTGGACTTCTACTCTCTGGACCTAAATTGCCTACATTTGTCCGACCCCGACTGGTAAAATTTACTGAAGGGAACAAGCCGACCCCCCCATGGTTTTTGGCTTTGTGTGGACCTTTGGGGAAAATACTTGAGTTCCCCTGGTATAGGTCAATTAATCAAGAGATTTAAGTCATACTTTAAGAATAAAACGTTTATTGCCTGATTTGAGATTTTTTTATTCACTATTCTAATATGTTTTTTCTGGTTTGATTAAGCCAGACTGGGGAATGCTTACCAAACATCCAGACATCACTTGCTGAGCTAAACCGTCTGAAGTTTATGGATTCCGGTGCCATCCATTTAATAGGCAATCGTGACAAAGAGGCTGCAGAGAGAATATCAAGAGACTCCATAAAAGGTTTACAATGGTGTACAATTTTAGTAAGTGAAAGTTATGGAAATTTTTTATATTTTATCCCCAGAATGTAATATACAGTATATACATAACCCTCACAAAGACAGACAGACACACATACAGCTCCAAATCTCTATTGCATCATTTTATTATTTCGCATCATCGACTTTAGAGTGTGGGGGGGGGAGCAGAGAACTGAGAGCAAAACCCTCCAATGATATAGGGGGAATATGGCACAGCCATGGAACAGAGACTCAAACCTTGGGCACATAGGTGAGAAACAACAGCGCTAACCGCTGTGCTACCATGCCACCCAACGTATCACTCCGCTAAACAAAATTACAGATAGAACTTATATTGAAATACCAGAGTGACTCACCTTTGTAATACTCTTCCTCAATGTACCGGGACAGTCCGAAATCCCCGAGCTTTACACACTCTGGTGAAGCAACCAGCACGTTCCTCACAGCAATGTCTCTGTGCAGATAATGTTATTACATGCGTTACCCATTTCAGTGGAGGGGTATACGGCCCCCCGGACAGCAGAAGAGAACACTGAAAAAGGTCAAAAGGTCAACCATCACCTTGGTAAGCAGGTACTTCCCTTCCAATGGCATATCGAGAGTAATGTGATTACCTACAAGGACAATCCCTCAGGAAAGAAACTACCAGACTTATGGGGGGCGGGTTTTTCAGTGTGCTTTCTAAGTGTGCTTAACCTCAACACCATGAGTAAACGCAGACTA
This sequence comes from Mormyrus proboscirostris, assembly GCA_026779585.1. Taxonomy (NCBI): domain Eukaryota; kingdom Metazoa; phylum Chordata; class Actinopteri; order Osteoglossiformes; family Mormyridae; genus Mormyrus; species Mormyrus proboscirostris. Next base: position 2,114 of record JAODKF010006680.1, read on the forward strand.
ACAGGAAAAATAGCAAAAGTAAATTTCTAACAGTTAACACTGAAAAACACCTCCTGACGCTATCCATGTTTGAACATTACCCAGCGGGTGAGGGATCGCCTGCGTATTACATCACGCTTTTCTGTTTTGCCCTTTGGACCTTGACCTTGTTGTCAAAATGCCCAGAAGCGCATCCACCTTAAGTGAACCTCATGAGGGAAAAGACAGTCAGATGTTCTCTGGCATATTCATATTGATAGCAATATTTTTTTCTGGCAATTAAAAGACAGACGCAATTTATAATTCTATGTAACTAGTAAATATCCTTTCATGCATTGTTACCCCATTTATTAACTGAAATGGTCATATAATTTATAATTTTTAACTGTATACCTTTAAGTAGTTTGATGGTGACTGCTCAATTTATTAGCTCAAAGTGGATCTGCTGTCTAAAACACTTTTAAACAAGACACACTAAACAAACCACACACTTTGCGGAGGATCTCATTTGCTGTTCACAGGAAAACCTTGCTGAAGACAGCGCAAGAGCATGCATATGAAAACCACATAATCCGACTTAAATAAAAATGCAACGCACATGCTGACACTGTATTGAGGATTAAATGTAGTTCTAGGTACAGTAGAAGACAGTGAGCATATTAAAATAATCAGTGTTTGCAGAGTAGCAACATACCTGTGTACCACATGTAGGCCCTCTAAATAGGCCATAGCTTTGCAGATCTGCACGGCGTACAGCACCAGTGTAACATTGGGAAGATTGGGCTGGTTTTGCACCAGGTATTTTCCAAGCTAAAAGAAAGAACCGGATAAACTATGTGCTGACACTGACCACCTATTTGCATCTATGTCGATTGTGGAATTCACACACACACACACGTGCACGAACACACACACACACACGTGCACGCACGAGCATGAACACACACACACACACACACACACACACACGTTTGTAATATCTTTGTGGAGACTTTCCATCCATTCATATGGTGAAAACTCTAATTCCAACATGATGACCTTAACCCCTACCCAGCCCCAGCCTTAACCATAAGTAACCAAACTAAATATGAGACTTCTGGCATGTTTCGTTTTTTGATTGCAGCCAGAGGTTTTTATAATATCAAATTTCTCTTGTAGGGGCCGAAAAAATGGTCCCCGCAATGTCAAAATAACAGACTTTTATCTTTGTGAAGATATTTGGTCCATAAAATGTAATGTATTTCTGTCCCACACACACACACACACACACACACAGACACACCGCAAGCCTGAAGCATGTGGTGACAGTTACCACTATAGCATTAGCGTGCCACATGATCTTAACAGCAGCTTTGCAGTTTCCCATACTACTCTAATTACAGTTTTAAACGAACATAACAATAAATGCAAAGCATGCTTTCCAGTAAACACAAAATGAATCTTATCCAGATCAGGAACAGATTGACTAATCTAATCTTCAACATTAGATTAAATCAGTGATTCTCAAATGTTTTCTGTTGGGTCCCCTTTAATCTGTATTCGCCGTATGAAGCGTTTTGCGCAAAAAATGTCGTAGCAGTGCAAATCTGTATTTATATTATGTACATTTGCGCTGCTATGACAAGAAATTGCTATACATTTTAACCCTCACGTAATTAATTTGTACTTCCTGCGCGGTATCGCAATTAAAATGGTCGATAATTTAATGTCATAACAGCACAAATACACATACTGTATATATAACATACATAACAAACAAAATGGGAGAGTTTTGCTTTATAAAAACCATCGTCTGTTTTTCATTTCGTCCCTAACAAAAATCTGTCCATGTCTTTCTTAGCGTTTGGTTCGCTGACTAAAAAAAAAAAAAAAACCCAAATGCACTGATTGGTATTGCTCCCCCTTTAAACATGTAAATTAAACTTTGGTTCCGCTACACATTTTAGCAAGCCCCCCCCCAGTGACACGGCGCTCCCCAGGAGAGGTGCGCCACACACTTTGAGAATCACTGCTTTAAACAGTCAATTTCTTAAACTGGATATGTTTGGGTTGAGCTGTTTCATCCAAGGCCCTCTAACCTCTCCATGCCGGCATATTTCCATAACAATCCACACGGGGTCCTCCTCAATAATCCCAATTAGTTTCACAATGTGGGGGTGATCCAGGTTCTTCATTGTCACTGAAATACATGTGTGATTAATACAAAGAGCACAAGTGGTTAGTACTGGGGGGAGATCACTATAACATTTCCCAAAACCTGATAACTCACCGGCTTCGCTCATGAATTTCTCCTTGACGTTCATGGAACAGTCCTTGCAGGTCTTCACCGCTACGCTAATCTTCTCGCCTCCAGTCTACGTTCAAAAGTATGTTTTCCAGAAAAAAACACAGAACTAATATTTCATGAAATTTGCTAAAATAACTAACACAGAGTGAAGTCCATTCATCCATATTCTGCAGCCACTTGACCTATTCCAGGTTTGTTCTGGAACTTATCTTAGGGGCTACAGGCACAAGGCAGAGTACAACCCAGAGTGGGGCACCAACCCATTGCAGGGCACACTCACACCTGCAGGCAATCTGGCAACTTCAATTAACCTCAGCATGTTTTTGGACTGTGGGTAACAAGAGTACTGAACGGAAACCCCATGCGGACAGAGAGAGAACATGCAAACTCCACACACGCAGAGCTATAGCAGATGATTGAATCCTAGTCCCAGAGATGAGAGGCAACAGTGCTAACGACTGCACCACCATGCCACCCCTAGAATCAAGCGGATATTTCATTTTTCATATTCAGGATGATTGAAATAATTGAAACTGGATCAACATAATTACATGAAGTGTACTTGCCCGCTTTTTATAAACTCCTTCATGAACCTCTCCAAAGAATCCCTCACCGAGAATTCGGCCTATGATGACATCATCTCTGGAGATATTATACTTGATCACTGCAGCAGAAGAAAAGTTTCCCTGATATTCTTGAATAAAAATCACAATTTCCTGCATTTCCAAATTTTCAGGTACTAGTGTGAATATTAAAATGTATGCTTTTATGTTTTCCTGCGTACTGTTTTACAAAAGGGTCTTTACTGCCATATTGTGCAAATGTAAGATAAAGGATTGTTTCGTTTGATTGATGTCTTTCACTTAGAAAATGGGCTTTTTCATACTCAGAGGGGCTTGCAAACACTTGACCCATATGCCAAACCAGAACAGAGATTCTTTACCTGTTGGTTTCTCATCTGGTATTTCGTCATATATGTCAGACTCTACAACAGAGCAGCATAGCGCATAAAAATCAGGCCATCTACACTTATGGGAAAATCATTTACATAATGGCTAGCAGACAATTTCAAACCCACCTATGCTGTCTTCCAAATGATGCCCTTTAGATCCGCCTTTGATGTCACTACTGGAACTGAAATACAAAAACGATAATAATGGATACATCTGATTGAGGTCATCATGCAGACAGAAACAGATCATTTAGAAATGAAACGTTTTGTCCTGGGATAATTACTCACTCTGTTGGAATCTCTGGTAACATGTCTCTTATGTCCTTCCCTGAGGAAAAGAATTATTTAAGAATAAATGTATATGAATATATAAGTATCATTATTGCAACTACTTTTGCATTTGTTTACCTGAAGTCTACTCTCTAATGACATTCAAATTGAAATGAGACTGTCGTACCCTTATTCTGCCTTACGATGACGGTGCTTTTCCGACCACACTCGATTCGACAATATCCGTCGATTAGGTCGGCCATGTTCTCAGCCATCGCCATTGTCACTATTTTGATTGACAGCGGCTGGAAAGCGAAAGAGGGACCCGTCTTCAGACAGGCTTTCCGCCAACATCAAGACAGTGCAGTACGATAAACAATGCTTTATGATGCTAGCTTAAATGTTCATTCATTTGCGTAAGAATAAACAACAATAATATCAATTACTATATGGAGTTGAAGTATAGTGTCTAGAAGTCTTAAATATACCACACTCGTAAAAAAGACAGATTTGCTTTACTGACAATACGTAAGTGATAGTCTGATTGCAAAAGTCTTAAATATACCGTATTCATAAAAAAGACGGATTTGGTTTTCTGACAATAAGAATATTAAATATATTACTGGAGGTTATTCCTTTACTTGACAGATGTTTCACTCCTAACAAAGGTAAAGAAGGTCATCGGTTTGACATTGATGGCATTTACCTGCTTGGCTCCGCTGATCTCGACCTGCAAGTGTGCCTTTCCATCAGCTTGTGGGGAACATTTAATACTAGTAATCTGATGGAATTCAGCCAAGCAAACCGGCTGGAACAAGAGCAGCAGACTTTAACTGTAACACTTTTCACACCACATTCACAAGAATGCCTTTTTCATCTGATTTGCAAAGTACATCGTTTCATGAATAATACATGTAACACACTCAAGATAGTTTTGTTTTATACGTTTACTTTCTTATTAACTATGCAAATCAATGTTACATATACTTGTCAAACTCTGCTACTCTTTATCAACCTTAAAAAAAAAACAAAACCTGAGGGATGACTGGCAATTCCTACCAATAAGTTTTTCTGGGTACGCTGGCGGATTCCTTTAGCACTAATGACCAAGTCCACTGCAAGACTCCAACCTTGCTGCAGAGTAACATTAAAGAACCATCAGCATAAGCTCATCATGTAAGTACAAGAAGTGAAAATCACATTATTACTTATGGGAATTTGCAATACAAAGTTATACACAGAAAGTCTTGGGACGCTTGCTTAATTCAGTGAAAATATTGCAAATTTATGGGTTTTGTAATAAAAATCATTATCATTACTTCATTCGTTTACAATATATATATATATATATATATATATATATATATATATAAAAAAACAGGAGTTTTAGAGTAAAACATTAATTTCAAGTACTAATGATGATAACTAATAACTCTTCATGCCTCTCTCAACTTGCTCTTTTTTGGTAGAGCATGTTGTCTGCAAAGGGCAGCCAACTGTAGCAGCAGCCAGAGGGCTGGGGGTTAAGGGCCTTGCTTAAGGACCCGCAGACATGCTGAGACTGGGTTTGAACCAGTGACCTTCAGATTACAGGTACTCAGGCATGGCCCACTGAGCCACATGCTGCCCCACGTTTGTGTTCAGTATCCCTTTGAGAGCAAGTGACTAGAATTTCAATTAATAGCAAAATGGCAAGAACAGAACTGAATGATTCAGTCAAAAAGAATAAATAAATTAAAAGAAATTGTTTGTATGGAAGATATTTGGAGATACATTAAACATTATTGATGGAGTAGTTATGAAACCAGTGAATAAGCAACATTATTGCAGAATCAAGCATGTGTCCGAAGGCTTTCTGCGGGCATCGTATGTCTAATCCTCAAGCTGCACAGTGCAATCACACTTGTATAACATCTAATGGAAGCTTCAGTGACTGTTTTTATAATGATGACAAACTGTGAGAAATTAGTTCACTAGTTTGTAAGATAAGATGTTTACTGGAAACTTTAAATCAGTTAATAATTCCTGTAGTGTACACTTGCTAAATTTAGCTCCACACTTGAAACAAATCTGTAATTCATTGCTTTGGTTAAAACCACATGATACCATCACTGTTTGTCATCACTCTGCTCTTGAATTGAACAGCCGCTGACTCATTATAATCCTACAGGGGTCATTCTGTTAATTCAGGCATCTCACCACAAGCTCACAGGGATACACTTCCTCATCAAAATTAGAGAAGCTGCTCAAGATCTCGAAAAATTTCAGGATGCAATCCTCCTCCTTCAGCGTGGCGTACTGCTGGAACGTTTGCTGAATCGTCTTCCGGAGTTGCTTCTGCTGCATTAGGTATGGAACTCATTGATCATTAAGTCATTGATTTCCTAATGAACAACTGAACAGTTCTAATGTCTAGAACCCCTATAGCCCCGAGGATGGCCAAAGCGTTAACCTCTCAGTCCTCTGACTGTGACTTTTTATGCTCAACTCATTGGCTGAAACAAAATCCCAGTCTGGAGTTCTGCTCTCTGGACCTGAATTACCCAACTCTGTTCAGATTAGAAGCAAATAAGATGCAGACATCTGCAAACACTCCTCAACGACTCCTTTATTATGTACAATTCCATGATTACATGATTTCTGTTTCAAATCCCACAGATGACAGACTGATGCCATCGCGAGGCCCTTGACCCCCAGCTCCATCGGTGCGCCTGCTGACCCTGTGCTATGACCTCCAAGCTTCTGCTCACATGTCTATGTATCTGTGTGTCTCATGGAGAGCCAGATGGGATTGGCAAAAAGAGAATTATAAAGAGAGATTACAGAAGACAAAATGTTTATGACTTTACCTTCATAGAGTTAATAAGTTCTCGAGGAAAAAACAGGTCAAGGCCAACCTCTTTCCTAAAAAAAAAAACACAATGCGATATACTTTTCAAACATTGCAAAGACAGCTGCTACAGTATAAGAATATCAAATTCATCTGCCCTGCTGTTCTTCTGATTTTCATTAATTGTACTTATACGGAAAAGCAACACATGCAAGCTGAGATACACATATATGGGTTTACATTAAAAAGTCCAATACTCACTCAAAAAAATCAAAATTTGACTTTTTCTCCAGGCCACTGGCATTCATATCTTTATAAAACCTCCTGTTTAAGGGACAAATTGCATATTTTACAGGTGAGCTTCCCGGATGTAGGCCATAACTTGACACTAAATCAGTATTAAATATTCTCCTCAGTCTCTTTATAGTTCTCATTCTTACCTTTCTACAGTAAAACATATTTTATTATTCACATTTTGCTTTACGGCTAACGAGCTTTATTTGGTATTGGTAAAAATGTCATTACCTGATTTCCAGACAACCTAATTGAAAAGCCAAGTTCTCGTTGACTTTACCAGTGCAGTTGTGCATGTAGTCACCACGAACCTGAATTAGGTACATTAAACGATGGTTAATGCATCACTACATCTCAGACATCTGATTAGCTATGGATGCTGTGGATAAACACAGTATAAATAAACCACATAACTTGTTACATAACTCCAATCTCATCCAGGAGTCTGTTCTCCTTTTCTAAAAACGTTGCAAGAGGAATTGAATCACAGCGACCCTACTGAAAATTGATGGAATTTTCTTCACAAATTTGAATGAAAAGTAGCAATAGATTGTGCATTACAATGCTCTCTTGGATATCTTATGAAATAAACACTACTAACCTGGTGATAGAAGTACAGCAGCGTTGTTCTGTCTTCTTGAAATTTTGCCGCGAAATTACTTGGAATGTAACGGATCCTCAAATCAAATCTAGATGTTCAAAATCAAAAATAAATAAAAAAACAGTTTTATTACATATAAAATGAGACGTATATAATGGCAACAAAATTTTCCTACTAATTATGGTTTGGTTATCAGTGGATATTGATGATGATTATAATTGGTGATTATTATTATTATTACAACAAGTAATTGATCGTTAATCAGACTCAGTATGGCATGTTTGATTATGTCAACTTAACTATGCACAGAAACTAATATTATATTTCAAATTAGCATACAGTTTTGAAGCATATTATGCAAAGACTGTGACAAAAGACCTTAAATTTGCCCCCCAATGGATGGAGAGAGATTAGCTTGACTTGAGTTTTGTATGTTAGCAGTTGGTGCTTATGCTTCCTGTAAGGCTACTTTGCTGAAATTTTACTGAAAATAAGGTAGAGCTGGTGTGGATGTTAATGAGAGCGGCCTTTGATAATGGTTTCCCTGCTTCCCAGTTAACAAGAAACCTTTGGGGACGACACGCTTATTTTTGCAAGATCTAAATTACAAAGAGGGGGGTAATCTTATGTAAACAATATATATGACCAAAAGGTTGCTAAGTAACAGAGACATGAATGGGAAATAGAGCACCAGGGGGATGCTTTTAGTTAACTACGCACCTCCACTCCGACTCCAGGTTTTGCTCCTCATGCATCTGCTCCATGTCGGCCACGGTCATGTCGGGGTGCAGCCAATGCACCGTGTCGGACTTCAGGTGCCTCAGCAGCAGCCCATAGCAGTTCGGGAAGAGGATGCCGGGGCCCAGCCGCCCACTGGCCAGGATAGACTGGATGATAGCCTAAGGAAAGCAGTCATTCTGGGGCTTGGTCACAGCTCAGCTCAGCACAGCCCACAGCCCACCTCTGGCCTGAGGCCTCCTCCAGGCTGAAGCTTACTTAGCTTTAAGTAAAGAAACTGCCAGTCTAACATAATAACTATAATAGAACCCTGTGGGAAGGACAATAAAAAAAACTTAAGATATCTGTACAGTACGGAACCCCTCTGGTGACATAGGAGAAAAAAAAATATTGCGTGACCACGAGATAATTAAGTGGTGGCCACAAGATTTCCGAATGCCTGGAAACATATGGACAATTTCAAGAGCCGATAAAAGTAACGATAATTTTATAAAGAAATTATAATTTTTTTAATTGATAAGATAATTGTGAGAAGACACATCTTAACTTCCTAAAGGCGTTATCAACAAGTGCATTAGACCAGAGTACAACATCCCGGAAATCTAACTCGTTCCCACGCTTTAAGAAAGACGTGGCCACCACTTAATTATCTCGTGGGCATACAATATATATTTATTTCTCCTATGTCACCAGAGGGGCTCCGTAATATAGACCACTGTGCAAAGGTTGTGGGTTTTAATCCCAGGGAGTCTACACAAAATGTAATCCATCCCTTTACTATAAATTGCTTTAGATACGTGTCAGGTAAATGTAACTTCCATCTATGCATTTCCTGAAACTGCTTGTTCTATTCAGAGTCATGGGGGGTCCAGGTCCTATCCCAAAGGCTAAGGGTGCAAGGCAGGGAACCACCCAGGATGGGGCGCCAAGCTGACGCAGAAAATGTAACTTAAATTTGATAAATAAGCTTCTTGTTCTACTGCTGCATAATGCAATAAAAGTGGTAAACGTCTGCAAAACTAAATAGGTTTAGAATTCTGTTAATGTAATGGTGAAACTGGTATTTTTTGGCAAGTAATTAGGTTAGTTTTTATCAGTTCTTTATATCATTACAGTATTTCCAAATGGATGTTTACTATCTACAGTACATCATTATAATAGAGAAGAATCAGAGTGCTGTCTCTTAAAGTATGATGTGACTTCAGAAGAGTATATTATAATTTTTTTCAGTTTTTCTATAAAATCTAGTAACTGATCACAAAAGTTAAAAAGTTTGAACCCTGATTTAAATGTATAATAACAGTCACTATATAGCAGTGTATAATGCAAATATTCACTCAAAATAAAGAATGGAGCTGTGATCGTCAAAAAATATTTACTTTATATATAAATACATTATATATACAGCAGTATGATATATAATAATAAAACAAAATAATATCACTATGTGATATTGTTTAGAACTTTATTTAGAAATGGAACTGAACATTCATCTTGCTAATACAGTCATCATGAAAATTTTAAACTTAGCTAGCAGCAATACATTAGCTATAGCCTATAGGTTCCTCCTTCTACTATAATTACCCCTGAGATGACTCACCCTGATCTCCCATGTGCTGTCACACTTGACCAGTTTGAAGTTCTTGCCCAGGTTGGAGCTGCTGCTGACTAAGCAGACTTTGAGGATTCTGGCAGATGTACTGTCTTTCTGTGGGGCTGTGTCCAGTTCTTCCCTTTGCATCTCCTTGCCGCCAGGATGGCCTAATTTCCAGTACAAGGCATCTACAGACATCTCCGCACAAGTTGTTTAAGGAACTGCCACACCATAGCTGGGGAAAAAGTTGGCACAAAGTCGGTAAGCTAACATTCATTTGCTATTGGTTTCAGTGCGTGGCATTGTGTGTTACAACCCTGTGCTTGTGATTGGAAGAACTTGGGTTCAAATCCTGTGGTTGGCAAAGCAGTTTCACCAGTGGGCCTTTAAGTAAAGCCATTAACCCCCAATTGCTCCAGGGAATGACTGACCCTATTTTTTCAACTGTACATTGTATTAGATGAAAGTACCTGCTAAATATGCAACAACTATTAAAATCTCTATAGAGATCCCCACATTGGTTGTTATAGTGACTGCCACACTTTATTTGGAGGAAAAGCTGTTACAAAACTGACATGCTATCATCCATTTCCATAACCTTTTATAAATTACCATGTTATTGCGAGTATGAATGTCATACCCAGAGAAAAACCCTATTGTAGCAAGCCAGTCTACTTTAAGGACCAAACCCTCACCCATCAAGGGCAACTTAGAAACATCAATTCACCCATTTTCAGCCTGCGGAAGAAACTCAAGAGCACCTGGAGAAAACTCCATAGACAGGGCAGGGAAACAAACCCAGAGCCAGGGCTGTGAATCAAACCCAGAACTCTGGATGTGTGAAGCTACAGATAAACCCCCTGATATACCAAGTGAGCTGCTAAGCAAATGCCGTTATCTAACATAACTTACACAGCTTGTTTTATAAAATGTGCCTATGAGCATTAACGAAGATTTTTCTCTCTGAACTTGGAAATTCCATCAGAGCCTGTCATTTACCAGCCAATCAAAAAAAAGGGGCTTACACAATAGCCAATCGGAAAATATTATTATTGTATCTGGGTAAAATGCAACACAACAACCAATGAAAAGGCATCCTGTGGAATGTCACTCTTGCCTGTCTTCAAAACTTGAGAGCCCTGAGATTGGAAGGTCACTGGTTCAAATATTGTGGTCAGCTGAATAGTCACCTCACTATTGGACACTGTAGCAAGGCTGTTAACTGCCTGAAACATTCTCCAGGGGGGACAAATAAATGACTAACCTTGTGCTTGGAATGCAAGTATAACTCTATTGTGTGTGTCTTGAAGAAGAGCAAACTAGTATATCAGAAAGGAGAATTTGTATGTATTTGTGAGAATGGCAAATAAAAAATAAATCACAGCTCTCTACTGCTTGATATAACAGAGTGGGTCCCAGAGCATTTATATACAGACAGTCCACTAATCCCTCCATTTTCCATACACTCTTTGGCCTATGGTGGGAGGAGCTTATCCCAGAGGCTACAGGGACAGGGCTAGGCCAGTCAGGATAAACGATAAATTAATGAATTGCACGATATTTAAAATGAGGTCGATAATATTTCCGGCCGGGATAATTTTCATTTGCATGCTTGTTTGTTTTCCTCGTGTCTCTCTCTACCCAATGGGAATATCGGGTCTTTTTAGCAAACCGGCTCATTTGGCTCAGCTTACCAAGAAGAGCCGGTGTTCTGACAGGATGTTCTACTTTATCAAAACATCCTACTTTACGTCCTATTTTATCCTATTCGATAGCCCTAACCCTAACTCTTACCCTAAGTTATACAGTTCAGTAATTTAACTTGTATAGTACTGTAATTTGAAAAGCGTTTGAAACGGTTGTACTATATTTTGCAATCAAAATTAGTGTCGATGTCCGTTTTATTACCTATTACAGTATTCATGTAACAAATATACACGTGTCAGTTACACTGAGACTTGAAGAAGAAAAAAATCGGCTATGATGAAATGTGAGTATAAATATGTTGGATTTGCTGAATTTCACAGAGGTGTGCGTGGAAACTTAAAACTTGATTGTATTTTGAGAACGTGGTGCACTTAGGAAATTATTATTATTGTTTTCTGAAATACAAGTTTATCCTTTCTTGTTAATCAAACCGGAAGCGAGTGAGCCGTATTTCGCACTGGCGGATATGACGTCACTGCTCTATGTGCACAATATTATTATACAACAATATTATTCTTTATCGCAATAATTCCTGGGACAATTTATCGTCCAGCAAAATTTGTTATTGTGACAGGCCTAGGAAGCCCACTCACACATGCACACCTATGGGTAGAGCTGGGCGATAAATCGATTTAATCGATTAATTCGAATTTACAGTTCAGGACGATGTGTTTTCATGAAAATCGA
>JAODKF010006681.1:0-10000 GCA_026779585.1 Mormyrus proboscirostris
TGCCCTGTGCCCTGTGATGGACTGGCATCCCGTCCAGGGTGTCCCCTGCCCTGTGCCCTGTGCCCTGTGATGGACTGGCATCCCGTCCAGGGTGTCCCCTGCCCTGTGCCCTGTGCCCTGTGATGGACTGGCATCCCGTCCAGGGTCTCCCCTGCCTTGTACACTGTGCAATTTGGCTCTAGGCTCTCTATGTGTCTGTATCAGATAAATAGTTGGAAGATGCATGGATGAATAATTGCATATAGAATATTGGGTAATCTCTGATTAGAAAATTTGTATTTTTGTAGGGAACTGGGCGCTGAAATGGTTATAGCATTTTCTGTTGGCCGTGTGTCTTACGAACAGTAAGCAACATGCATTATTGGAGATCTGTATGTCTAACGCGTGACCTGATAGACATTCACAGCTCTCACAGGAAGGTTCTAGAAAAACCCCCGGCGTGGATGTGGGTGGACAAAAGGCCTGGGAAACTGGGGGGTGGGGGGAACTATGTCAATTCCCAACTTAACTCATAGTCATACAAAATACTAGACACCCAGTTACATAGATGACTCAGGTAAACAGACATGTTCCCAAATGAAGACCAAAAAATTATATTACAGTCCTTAATAAACCTTTTGCTCCATGAATCCTACATTTTTGTGAACTTGGAATGATATGTTCCTTGGGATGCCGCCTGACTCAGGGCATTTCTGGGTTTCCCAAATCAAGTCTCAAGACACTTTAATGGTAGATCAGGAACTGGAGAGTTTGCTGTTATACTGCTATCGTTTAGAACCTAAACTTAACTCTCACGCCTACCTCAAGGGCACATGTCAGGCTTTTCTCATAGGAGCATAATTATTGTAGGAGCGTGTAAGAGTTAAGTTAAAAATTAGCTATTAGATGTTTCATGAACTAGCAGGATGTAAAGATCTCATCCACACAAGATGTGTGCTAGTAGATGTTACTGTGTGATGTGTTGTAACTATGGTTTCTTTTTCATCCTGGCCGGATTCAGGAAGTGATGTAATTGGTTGACCCTCAGGATTCCCCACACAGTCAAATCTCTGTTCACCTCTGGGCTCAATTTAAAATTAGAAGGAATTGTAAGTAGGATTTAGGTCATGTGTTTCAGCTATTTAGACTTAATGGTAAAGAAAAGTCATTTTCACAAAAACAGACACTGCCATTAGATTTTAAGTAAATGAAATGAATCTGTTCAAGTTTAATTGCAAAAATTGCAATAAAAGCAAAAATTAGGCAGCTAGCATTGTTATTTTGACTAAACAAAAATGGTCATTTTCTGAAGCCCAAATTCACGGCATGCATCTCAAATAACTTCGAAAGGCTCGTTAATGAAAATACTGGAAGTGGCTTGATCGATCCCATTTAGAAACACCATGTTTTACAGATGTTTTTGCCAAGACAATTCCTGCCCTCTCAATTCTGAGGAAATGCTAATCAATTAGTGAGGGATTTGGCAGGGTGGTGAATAAAAGCATCGCTGCTTGAAATCAGTTTGGGGGATCTGGTAGCCTGGTTCCCCTTCTATATCGATCCATTTCTGTGGAAGAAGAAGGTGACATTCAGTGAAAATCTGTACTGTGTCTTTAAATCAGGAGAGAAGAGAGAGAGAGGGGGGAGAGGGAGATGGAGAGCAAGGGAGATGAATAGAAGGCACTAGAAGCAGACCGTTTATGAGCTGAAAGCACGGCTGAAATGTGATAGAAAAAGCAGCAGAGATACTTGGAAGATCAGGCTGTGGTGCCGCCTCAGCGGGCTGTGTGTCGAGGCCTCAGCGCCGCAGAGCTGAGCGTCCAGGGGCCGCTTTGCTTTTCCAGCCCTGCATGACAGCAGTCAGACGACGGAAGAAGAGCGAATGACGGCTCCCTTCCAAGCGGCCCAGTGACCCTGAGGACGAGTTGCAGAGGAACTACTTTGTTTTGCTCTCGTGCATCCCTTTCTGGTGGTCATCCACACACTGGGGTCTGTGGCCCCCCTGCTGGGATCACTCCCCCCTCCACATTCCCCCACCCAGGGGGATTTTTGCCTCTTTGTCGCCGGAGAGAGGAACGAGGGGACGAGGCCGACGTGGCTGGCGCATCGCTGCCTCCCTGCAGCCCGGGCAATGAGCTTCCCGTAGCAGGGAGCCGCGGGAAGTAACAGGGCCTGCCGGGAGGGGGGGGCCCGGGCGGGGGGGGGATGCGTGCCAGTGGGGGGGGACGGGGAGCAGCAGCAGCGACGACAGCGGCAGGCCGAGGGCGAGCTCACCGGCTCCCTCTCCCCCTTCTCCTCCGCCCCTGCAGGACCATGCGCTTGTGAGGGATGGGGCGCCGCACCCGGAGCCCAGGCCTGAGCCACGGCCTACCTCCCCCGACCGGGGCCAGGCCCACCACCACCGGAACCGGGAGCGCTTCGCCACCATCCAGTCAGCACCTTTGGTAAGGTCTGAGCCTCTTCTTCCTCGTCGTCTTCCTCCCTGCCGCCCCGCTGGCAAAAAGAAAAGCGTTTTCTCTCCGGTCTCCCCAGCGCTCTCCTTGTCGGTTGTCATGGCAACCCCATCTCGTTACAAACAGCCGCTTCTCTCAACCCCCCCCCCCCACCCTACTCCTCCATCATCTCTCATCATATTTTAATCGTTAATCTCAGTGATGTGAAAGCTTTGCGCTGAGGTGCGATTCGTGTGTCACGCGTCGGTTATTTTTTGCCGTGTGCCTGAGATCATGCTGCGTGACATTTCTATGTAGAGTACGACTGACCTGCGGGTGGTTTTTTTTACCGCCTGATTTCCCCTTCTCTGCAGTTTATGTGCATGTGTCTCAGTACGTGTGCCTGTGTTTGCCTGTGATGTCAGTGCCTGGCTTGCATTTATATGTGTGTGTGTGTGTGTTTGTGTGTAAGTGCGCCAACCAATTTGCATGTAGGGTGATGCCAGGCAGGGACGACGTCGCCTTTGTGGCCAGCATCCAGGCGTAATACTGTAACGTCTTATTGTAATGTGTGTGCGTGAATGTGGTGCTTGGATGTGGTGCGTGGATGTGGTGCGTGAATGTGGTGCGTGCCGGTCCACACGTTCCAGGCCCATGCGTGAACATCACCCCATGCTCTAGCCTGATTAGCATCATTAGTGCTAAAGTCATGTCATGGGTCATGTGTGCATTTAAGGCTACTTGCCTGCTGCTGGACTCATTATATGTTGCCATTTTACAGACTCTGCCTCCTCTCTTTGGCAAGTCCTTAAGTTTAGAGACTGTTGGGTGACAGTCTACATGCTGGAGAGTCAGGCTGATTCAGGAACGATGTTCCTCACGCTGCAGGAAGGAATGTAGAAATGAGCCGACAATTACAATCTGAGTGTCAGATAGTGGCCTCTACATACGACCCCCAGGCAGGGAGTTCATGCTACAGGCAGACAGCCTAAGTCTGAGACATTCCACAATGTTCCAGAATGTAGCAACCAAATGTCACATATAGTCTGCCCCATAAAGTCCAAAACATCCTTTGTATGAAGGTAACAGACCAAAGCACTGTTTCCGATTGTCAGAACTTAGCTGGGTTCTGCTTCTCCACACACGCTCCTCCAATCTTCACTGAATTCTGGAATTATTCTCCCAGAAATCAGTTCTTGGCCTGCTAGGTGATTGGAAACCTATAAAATTACTTTAGGTCTGCCTTTGCATGACATCTAACATTATTGTTTTATTATAGTGAGTGTAATTGTATCCTAATATTAAATAAGTTGCTGAAGCTATAGCCTTTGATCTGAAAGTGTTTTATTGAATTATTCTTGTATATTTTATCTGCATTTTGTGACATTGGATTATCCATCCATCCATCCATATTCTACTTACTTATCTTAGACAATGTTGTGGGGGGGGGGTATGGAATTTTGTCACTCTATTTATTGAAAAATTTTCATTGTCAAAGGTTTTGTTCAATGTGCATGTGTGTTAGGACTAAGGTTAGAGTTGGACGTATGCTTAGGGTTACGGTTCTGTTCATATATTCAGTTGCGGTTCTTGAACATTTTGCTTGGTGTGTATGTGTGTGTGAATCTGCATGTGGAGATTCTGCACATACATCTTGCTAAACGTTATGCTACCCATTAAAATCCAGAATGAAAACCCTCAGCCCAGTCTGCAGTAGCCATAAGGAGCATCCAGATTTTTTGGATGCTGTTAGGAGGCACTTGTCCACCAGGTCTTAACCTTTGAAAGCTGACCCCCAGGTTACGAGGCAGATCCAGGAGCATGAGCAGGACAGCGAGCTACGAGATCCGATGTGGGGCTTCAAGCGGATGCGGCGGCAGCACCAGAAGCAGCTGATGGCGTTGGAGAACAAGCTGAAGGCTGAGATGGACGAGCACCGGCTCCGTCTGCAGAAGGAGGTGGAGACGCACGCCAACAACGCCCACATCGAGCTGGAGAAGCTGGCCAAGAAACATGCTCTTCAGCTGGACAAGGAGGTGAGTGACCCTGCTTGGCGTCTCGTGGACCCACACAGGTAGTATCAGGTGTCCAGATCTGAACCGCTCTCTGAAATCAAAACAGTATTTGATTCCTTCAAGTTGGCGAATTCTCTGCCCCCTGATAAAAAGCTCCTGAGAGAAGGTCAAGATTAAGTGCAGGAAATTGTGCTACTTAAAATTTTGTCCCAAAATCGGAGCTCCTAAGACAGCTGCTGGTGAGATGAGGTGCACAGACTCATTCCTTTCTGGCTTCACTTTCCTTCCCCTCCCTACTTCTAGACGAAGGCGGCAGCTGCTGATGAAAAGAAGTTCCAACAGCAGATTATGGCCCAGCAGAGGAAGGAGCTGACCACCTTCTTGGAAAACCAAAAGAAGCAGTACAGAATCTGCAAGGAGAAGATCAAAGAGGCTAGTGCTGTTTACTAGTTCCCCTGGAATCCCGCAAGCATGGCCCACTCTTCTTCTGGTGTTTGTATGTGCATGGAGTCAGCCATTGTACACACTGGTTGTTTTTTGGATTTTGTACCACACCAGAAACACTAGCAGTGGGCAGAATTTGTGCCCTTGCACCTGGAGACACAACATAGGCTGCAGGGTTTTGGATTATGGTTTTTTTCGTTAGCAATGCCATGCTAACAGATTGCACGGGGGTCATCCTCATTTATGCTCTGAGATTCTGCTGCCTAGATCCTAGGTCTGCTTTGCCCTTCAGTTGCCAGCTGAACTGACCCATGTTGTCAGTGTGATCGAGGTTCCTCTGGTATTTCTTCCACTCTGCTTTATTATTTCATTAGTCATTGTAATTAGTCATCTCAAATGAACGCAAGTGACCATTGAGTTGATAGTTGTAGTATTTACAGAGATTGTGGAGGTGCTGGACCTTCCCCTGAATACTCGGTCGTGGGCAGAGATGGATAATTCATGTCCAGAGTGTAAAAATCCTGACCAAGATTTTGTTTCAACCAATCAGTTGAGTATAAGGAGTTGCAGACACAGAGTTACTGAACTGGTTGGTTGAAACAAAACCTTGGTCTGGACTTCTCTCTCGACCTGAAATATCCTCTTCTGGCTGTGTGCCTAAGCCTTGTGCCCTTGATTCCACTCTTCCTTGGTATTGTGACTTAGGAGATGAGTGAGGACCACAGCACACCCAAGAAGGAGAAGCTGGAGAGGTTGTCCAAGCACAAGGAGACCATGCAGCATTCCCAGGCTGAGGAGGAGGCTCAGCTGCTGAGCCAGCAGAGGGTGTTCTACGACCGCAACTGCCGCGCCTTCAAACGCAGGATTCTCAGCAGGAGGCATGAATTCGAGCAGGAGCAGATGAGAGAGGCAAGAGTACAGCTTTATGCTGGAGAATTGCACTTCATGTCAATGTTAACTCTTATGTAATAGTATAATTAAAATTAATTAATCACGCAGTGTCATTATTTTTGGATCTTATCTTTCAAGGTTTATCTACCTACTGCCACAATGAGTAATTTCAAGCCTAATTTTGTTTGTTCATCCAGTCTTGCTAGGAATTTAATTGTATATCCATATACAGTATCTGGCAAAAGTTTGGACACACTAACCCATAAAAAGGTTTATTTATACTGTTCTGTACATTTAAAAATGATTTGAATAACGAAGATAATAAATAATTAGAATAATAAAGACATTAACACTATAAAATAACATATATGGAATTATGTGCTGACAAAAAGCATATAAGAAACATTTGTCAGGGGCAGCTCTGTGGGTTGGGGCTCGGGAGGTTGCCGGTTCAAATCCCTGGGCTGGCAGAGTGATCCCACTATTGGGCCCTTGAGCAAGACCCTTAATCCCAGTTGGTCCAGGGACTGGCTGACCCTACTGTCTCCTCTAACCTGTTCCATGAGGTGGCCTCCTGAGGTGCTTTTCCAGCCATCCTGAAGGAGGTCCTACATATGCTGAGTATTCACTGGTCGGTTTTCCTTCAGTCTCTAGTCAAACTCCTCCAAAACATTTCTACCGTGATTAGATTAAGTGACCAGGTCACATAATGTGACACTCTGTCACGCTCCTTTGTAGACGACTTGGTGTGTCCAAACTTTAGACCGGCACTGTAGGTATCAGGTTTTTTGCTAGCTCATCATTTTATATAAATATTAAAGTATAGTTGGCCATAATGAATGGCAGGAGTCAACAGTGTTCTCCTGTGTTCTTGGCTGCAGGAACTGAACAAGAAAAAGTCCCAGAAGGAGATGGAGCACGCCATGCTAATCCGGCACGATGAGTCCACCCAAGAACTGGAAGAGCGGCAGCTGCATATCCTGCAGAAGCTGCGTGTGGACCTCATCCAGCTGCAGCACCAGACAGAGCTGGAGAACCAGATGGAGTACAACAGCCGCCGAGAGCGTGAGCTGCACAGGAAGCATGCCATGGAGCTCCGACAGCAGCCCAAGAACCTGAAGGTCTCAAGCATTAGCATTAGCATCAGTGTCCGCAATTAGAATTACCCTGCCATATTATGAGATAAGATGAATAAAAAAAATATGTAATATGAGTATCTTACTTTCAAATACAATTCTGTACTTAATGAGTGAGAACTGAAAGGGCTCCTACAGGGTATCACTAATGGTACGTTTCTCTGAATTAGCTTATAGCTGTCAATCCATATGCTAGTCTTGCCAATGCGAAATGTTAGCCCAGCTTTTAGTGTGTTTTTTATGAAGAAAACTAATGGAACTTCGATACTCCTGCCTCTATTTCTAACAGACATTGGAGATGCAGATTAAGAAGCAGTTCCAGGATACATGCAAGGTACAAACCAAGCAGTATAAGGCCCTGAGAAGCCACCAGCTGGAGGTCTCCCCCAAGAGCGACCACAAGGCCATCCTGAAGTCACTGAAAGAAGAACAGACGCGCAAGCTTGCTGTGCTGGCGGAGCAGTACGAGCAGAGCATCAACGACATGATGGCATCGCAGGCGGTGAGCAGGGAATTTAATACAAGACATCAGGCCAGTACCAGGTCCAAAGCGGTGAAGAACGTTTAAGTAAATTTAGGCCTTGACTGCATTCCCAATAGTACACCTAGTAGGATATGATTTTATTCTGATGGTGGTTTCTGGTTTGGTACTGGTTTGAGGCCTTCCAGTTGGTCCTACCAATGTTCAGTAGTCAGATGCCTCATTTAAGTACCTTGGAGTAGTTTGGCTGGCCTCAGAAAGCCCAAGTCTAATCCATCTCACTAACTGGTTGAACAGGTTCGGCTGGGTGAATCCCAAGAAATGGAGAGCCAAGCACTGAAGCAGCAGCTCCAGCAGGAGATGGAACTACTGGATGCCTACCAGGGCAAGGTCCTCATGCAAGCCGAGGCACAGCACAAGCTTGAGAAGCAGAAACAGGAGCAGCAGGCATCGATCCGCAGGACCCATCTCGAGCAGAAGGTGGGTGGGCTCCCTCGGAGCATCTGCTTTTTCGGTCCTTCTTTCTTAGGTTGAGAATCACTGATTATTCCCAACCCAAAGCAAAGATCATCATGACTGATAGTACTGAAAGGTAACTGGGACATAGAGACCCCCATTGCAATGAGAACTACAATACATAAGCTTGAGTCATTTTAGGAACCAGTAGGTAAAGATAGGTGGGAGGGCGGATGCAACCAGTGGTTAAGGAATCACACTTGTCACTGAAACAGGAGTTTCACATACCAGGACCTTATGTTGCATTTTTGAGTTCAGTAGTTGAGCAAGCCTTTAGTAGGATATCCAGCTACATGAATTGGTGAACCGTAGCAGGCTGGCTCTTTAAGTGCGGCAGTGTGACGCGTGGCCGGCCGGGCAGGGTTTATCGGGCTGGGCTGTCTCCGGTTTCAGATCGAGGAGGAGTTGGCCGCGCTTCAAAAGGAGAGTACAGAACGGGTGAAGCACCTGCTGGAGCGGCAAGAGAGGGAGGTCAGTGCTTTCGACACCGAGAGCCTCCGCCTGGGCTTTGGGAGCCTCAGCACCCTGGACGTCCCCATCGAGGACAGCAGATGAAACCAGACTCGCCGCTAGCGCCTTGTCTGCCCCTCCTCACCCAGGGGCTGATTCCCCGCCCTGTCCTCTCCTCTCACCTTCCCACCGGACTGGTTATGGGCCAACCTCAACTGTTGCCATCTGCTGCCCCCACACTCACCTCCAGCCGAATCCCGTTCAACCCCCCCACCCCCCACCCCCCCGAGTCAAGATGCTGGATTAGTCCCTCCGTTGTCTTTAAACCCAACGTCGTGATGTCGGACATGTCTCGTGCAATTACAGCGATTCTGGGCGGTCAAACTGGTTGAAAGGCGAAAGCACCAACAATTGTGGATGTGCGTTGCTTCGAGATCAAGCACCGGCGACAACATGCTTGACAAAAAGAAAAAAAAACACAAAAGTATTTCGACTTCAAGACACTTGCAGCCATATCTTCTGAGCTGCTCCACTTTTGATAGGTCATCAGGAAATTTTTATTAGGGTCGAGCAATTTGATATGTTTAAATATGATCTCTTTGTGTGTGCATTGGTATTTCAAAGAGGTTAATACAGAAAAAAATACGGCTGGGGGCTCATGCCCAGAAATTGGCTATGTTAAATTCCGTTTCACCCATGAGAGTAAATACCTGTTTAAACACCTTACCCAAGTCCAAGATGCTAAAGGCTTGGTTTGGTCTGGTATTTTTATTGCAAGAGAGGTTTAAAAGGAACTTTTTTTTAATTATTATTTTCATATACGTCTTTAATTGGTCAGCAGAATTTTGAAGTGCTTTTTAATTTTTTTTTTTTTGGCTTTTTTGAGTTTTGTTGCTCAGTGTGATGTTCTATTTGAAGTTACATCTAGATCATTATCACAGTTTAGCCACTTTTGAGCTGTGTATTTTCTTACAATGCTCATAAACTCATAAAATGCTTCATTGTTGCATGCACTTTAAAGAAAATTCAGGTTACAGAGAGAAGCATGAATCTGTCAGAAGTTTTAATTCTATATTGTAAATAAACATGCTCACAGCGTTTTTTTGTTTCCCCGATAGCTAACAGTATCTTGCGTTCATGCCGTATTTGATATGACACTTGAGATTTTTAACAATCTTTATTTGAGATGTGCCTATGGATTGGTTTGTTTTTGATTAACAAAGCCAACATTGTTCTTTGTTACGTTAACAGCCAACATTGTAAATGATTTAATGTTGAATGTTGTTGGTGTCACCCGGTAATCATCACTGTTGTAATGGCAGTGACCATTGTACTGGATGTAAAATATTTTGATAAATATTTGTAATTAATTACCTAAACACGCGAGCCAGAAGCAGGGGTCATTCATGTAATTGTTGTCAGCTCAAAGTCATTGTAAAGAAGTGCTGTTAATGTTTGGTATTTAATTACATTAGTGAAGAAGGACTCAGAAGAGTGAAGATGTGCACAGAACGCATTTGTGAGAGCAGAAATGAGAAACACCAGGGGTAGTAAATAGGATGCTAGTTTTGTCAGTGGTCAAAATACAGTAGCTGATTTCTCTTTTGTATCTTTGGATAACATTCTGAGACATTTTCTTTTCGTGACTCAGGCGGG
>JAODKF010006682.1:0-14023 GCA_026779585.1 Mormyrus proboscirostris
GAAAAACTCCCTCTGGCAGGAAGAAACCTTGAGAGGAACCTAGACTCGGAAGGGGACCCCATCTTCCTCTGGGCGACTGGGTAGCATGAAACTGTATTTACAGTCACATTAATTTGAGTCCATATAGTTTTATAAGTTCCAGTTGGTTTCATGTAGTTTTCTCCAAGGAGTCCAGGTGAGGATTCAAGTGGTGTAGGTGCGACTCAGCTCGGAAAAGAGAAGATGGAGAAGAGTTATTGCCCTACACCTAACCTAATCTCCAGCAGTACTAAAGTAACTATGGCAGCCTGGCTAAAAGAGAGACCTAGAAGGAAGCACAGACATGAGGGTTTCCAGGGGTTTTGGCATCCAGCCAAACTATCGCCAACAGCTTGAGTGATCAGCGAGAGTGGCAGGATGACAGCACCAATCCCCCCTTTCACCTTTAATTTCAAATGACTATGAACCTCCAGATTTCCCATTCACCTTAGAAAAAGGGGTTATACTATCCAAAAGACTGGTATTTCTAGGCACAGCCAGGGCGTTGAGGGTGTCCAGTTTGGTCACCTCAGGATTAGGTCTCTGCTTTTTGCAGATGATGTGGTTCCAAATGTGAAGTGGCTGGGATGAAAATCAGCACCTCCAAATCCGAGACCATAGTCCTCAGCCGGAAAAGGGTGGAGTGCTCATTCCGGGGGTCCTTCCCCAAGTAGAGGAGTTTCAGTATCTCGAGGTCTTGTTCATGAGTGAGGGAAGGATGGAGTGGGAGGTCGACAGGTGGATCAGTGCGGCATTTGCAGTGATGCGGTCTGTCATAGTGAAAACGGAGCTGAGCCAAAAGGATTGAGGAGGTCTTCAAAGTATTCCTTCCACTGACCCACATCGACCTGATCTGAGGAAAGCAGTGCCGCATCCCCACCATAAAGTGTTGATGCTGCACCGCTTTCCCGCCCTGAGCCGTCGGATGGTGGACCAGAATCTCTTCGAACCCATCCTTCTCCATGGTCTCACCAAACTCCTCCCATACCTAAATTTTTGCCTCAGCGACTGCCAACCTGCTTAGTCCGCCGATACTCATCAGCTGCCTCCAGAGTCCCCCAGGCTAAAAAGGCCCGATAGGACTCCTTCTTCAGCTTCTTTAGCTTGATGGGGATTGCCACCATTCTGTCACGTATGGCTGGGAAGCAGGCGACAGAAGCCGTGAATATGCACAAAAAAACGATTTATTGTCAGGGTAACACACATCAAGACACGTAACGTTAATGACCGGACTGGGGAAACGCCGACTAAATACACTGAACTAATGACAGCAACAGGAAACAGCTGGTGGTGGGGATTCCTCACGGGGTAGATGAGGGGGTGTGGCACATGGGAGGAGCGAATGAGCGGGGCATGACAGGAGCCCAGCAAGGGGGCAATAAGTGTGCTCACCCCGCTTGGCGCCTCTCCCCATGAACAACTCCAGAGTGGAAAAGGGTCCAACCCCCCTCAAGGAGACTGGTTCCAGAGCAAGTTGTGCATCGAGGTGAGCCCTACTATATCTAGTCGGAACCTCACAACCTCGTGCACTAGCTCAGGCTCCTTCCCCACCAAGGAGGTGACATTCCATGTCCCTAGAGGTAGCTTCTGCAGCTGAGGATAGGACCGCCAAGGTCCCCGCCTTCGGCCACTGCCCAACTCACACTGCACCCAAACCCCTTTGGCCCCTCCTAGAGGTGGTGAGCTCATTGGAGGGGGGGCCCACGTGCCTCCTTCGGGCTGTACCCAACCAGACCCCATGAGTACAGGCCTGGCCACCATGCACTCGCCATCGAGCCCCACCCGTTTTCACTCATCATAAAGGGTCTTGTGAGCCGCACTTTGTCTGGTTCCTCACCCAGGAATGTTTGCCTTCAGTGACCTTACCAGGGGCATAAAGCCCTGGGGAACTTAGCTCCTGGGATCATTGGAACAGGCAAACCCCTCCACCACGATAAGGTGTCGGCTCCAGGAGAGGAATGATATTTCATTTGTCTATTAATTTATAGTTAATTTCATATGCCATTTTGTTTCTCTTTTCTTTTATCATACATTTTTTGTATTTGCAGGAGTATATGTGGAATGTTAAACATTTGGAATGTTAAATGTCATGTTTTAAGGAATTGCACAGGGAATTTCATTGTACTCATATGTGCAATTACAATAAAAGCTATTCTATTCTACTCTATTCTACAGTATGTGGGAACAGAGCCTGTTGGGTATTCACAGAGGTTTCAGGGGAGCAAAGGGTAGCTGATGAGAACTGGACACAATCAGTACCCATGCTGACAAACTGGTTGACATCATCGTCTAACCTGAAGGTTTTCTGTCCTTGGGAAAGATCCAGATACTGGGTACACAGAGCTCCCTGTGTTTCTGTAGGGGTTTTCAGGGTTCTCTGGTGTCTTTGCACAGTCCAAAATCATGCAGATATTGGCATTTGAGAATATACAGTAAGATGTCCATAGTGTCCGTGAGTTTGCCCTGTGATGAACTGGCATCTTGTCCAGGGATTTCCTTGCTTGTTGCCTACTTCTGTACCCCTTATGCTGGAAAGGATCTCACAGTGGTCTAAAGCCTATACACATTCCTTCCATCCATCCATCCATATATCCATCCATCCATCCATCCTCTAACGGCTTATCTTAGTCCGGGGCATGGAGGGTGGAGCCTAGTTATACATTTTATGTGAAATACATATCAGCTTGATAATATAAACCAAAAAAAAGCTTTATTCAGTTTTTATGTTTCAAAATTTCAAATGCAATTTACACTCGTTATGGCTGTATGAATAAACATGAAATATATTTCAAGAATTATCACTAGAGTAAAAGAAAATGCAGCCACAGATGCTAAAACTATAATGCCAACAAAAACCTGTATTTATTTCCATTTGTTTTCTGACCCAAGTTGTTTCTCTTCCACCAGCTCTGTTATTGTGCTGTTTATTCGATATTTATGTTTCCATAAACGCTTTCTTGAATATTTACATTTTCATAATCTGGGAGCTCACAGGATTCCTCGGAATATCTCATGCTGACTTCACTCTTCTCCCTAGAAGAGTCCTAAGGTGGAAAACAGAAATAAATAAAGCATAAAACCACATTTACATAGATATACATTTTGATGAAAGCACTATAGCTTAGACTTGCCATGCAATTGGCATAAATATCTGACTCCGCCTGTTTTTCTGAATCGCTGCACAGGTCCTTGTCTTCTCTCTGAGAATTCAAATCATAAAAATTTGTCTATAAAACCGGTCACATCATGTGACCAAGAAATAATCATAAACGAGGTCATACCTTCTTGGTTCCTTCTTTGGTTTTGTCCACATTGAGTGAATCTACCCTGTAACAGAGAGACATTAAATACTTAAAATTAAGCACAGCTTAATTTTAAATTTAAAAGAAAGGAATGTAGTGACACAGGTCTTTAAAGACAATACATTACCTTTTCACGAAGATAATAATCACAACAGCTCCAGTCAACACAATCAATAATACTCCCACAACAGTAATTATAATAATTATTGTATTAAAATGACCTGTAAACAGAGAAATCAAGGAAAACGTTGCTTGGGGCACTCAGAAACACAAATGCTAAGCTGTCAGATACACACAGTTTACAGAGCTGTCAGTAGTGATGGAGTAACCTTACAGTGTTACTGCCCAGTGTCCTCAGAACTGACAGTGAGGGATTAACTGTGTTAATAGGATAAACTGATTAACTATAAGGATCCCAATATGTAATATGAATATTACAAATACTGGTCATCTTAAACCAAATAAATGTGTTGTAATGTAAACATGGAGCATAATATGAAAAACAACAATGAAGCAGCAAAGTTTGGAATTTTCATATATAAATGAAATACTGAGTCACACAACAATAACTCTGCTTCATAAAACACACAATTAATTTTTACAGATATGATTTCAGTTGCCGTTCTGCACTCTTGTGTCAGTACTTAATTACTCTATTGTAAAAAAAGGTATATACATACTTTTAACAGCCAAATTAGAGACTTATTCCTTTATTAAAGTTGATGAACTTACTTTCAACAATGATATTCACTTCAGTAGATACAGCTACATTTCTGTCATTTAAAGCACATGAATATTTTCCTGTGTGATGATAGGATATGGGACTGAAGTGAAGTGTGGACTGTGTTTCTGGGAGCTTCTGGTTGTCCTTATACCAGGTGAATTTTGATTGGCTGAGAGAGCAGCTCTCTGTGTCACATGTCAGGTTCACTGAGTCTCCTTCCGTTATTCCTCCATTTACTCTGGATGAGGTCATCACCACCTTCAGTTCTAAAATTATATAATGTGAGAATTTCTCTAGCTGTATGTAAGGATTTTCTGACACAGGCTGTAAACAATATAGCAAAGAGGAGAAATCCTATCACTAAAAGAAAGTTAAACATTTTTCCAGAGCACATTGGTTACTTTGCTGTGCAGTTAGAATCTCATTATAGTAATTTGCTTTCTGGTGCATATACTTCTGTTGGTATTAAGTTTCTCCTTTTCATTAACAGATGCAACATAAATCATGCATTATTTAACTGTATGTTATTTTAAACATAGTATGTATTTCACATAAAACCTAAATACTCCACAAAGATGTTAAATTTAGTTAATGTTATGCAAGAAGTAGCTGAAATTTGAGGCAAAGACTCACCATCAATTTGAAAAGTCACTCCAGGTTCACCACACTTCTCACACCCGTTTGTTATAAATCTGAATCTATACTCTCCAGCATCCTTCTCTCTTATGTTCTTTATCTGCAATGTACAGTTCCTCACATTGTTCCCCAAGAATTCTGCTCTGTCTGTGTACTCAGCACTAATGTTTGCATTATTACTGTGATAGACATATAGTTTTCCAGTACAGTCCACATCATTCCGACTCCACATCCTGGAGTCGACTTTGTGTGGCTCTGGATACTCATATTCACACTGAATGAGCACAGTCGATCCTCTCACTGCACACATGTTTCTCTCTGAGTAACGCACAGTCCATGCACCATCTATAATCCACAGAGAACATGAAGCATTTTTTTATTGTTTTTGGTAAAGTATTGATTTTAGAATCATCAGAATAAATGTGTAGAATTATGGGAGGTTGATGAGAGGTATCACCCACAAAAAAGAAAATGAGAATGTATTTTTATTTTATCATGATCAATCTCCACTACGGAAAAACAAATGTGACGTTCAGGTCGGGGTAGCAGGCGAAGGAAGCTGTGATAAGAGCAAAATGGGGTTAATTCACTCCAAAGCAGGGACCGACACGAAACAGCAACGAGACAACAATGACAGATCTGGGAGTACGGACTCAGACGTGGATTTAATTTCACAGGATAAGCCGAAAATAACAGGAAACAGGTGACAATTAGGAATTAATACGAGGTAACGAAGGGGGCGTGGCACACAGGAGGATCGAACAGGTCATGACAGAATCCCCCCCCCCCTAAAACCACGCATTCTGGGCGCAGCAGGCAGCCCGAGGGAGCCAAGGCGGGCGATGGGCGGCAGCCGGTGGGGCCCCAGGCGACGGGGAGGCAGGAGCAGGAGGGAACCACAAAGGGGGCACCAGGGGAGGTGTGGAGGAAGGCGGAGGGGACCAGGTGGTGCAGGTGAGAAGGAGGGGGAAGCCACAGCAGGCAATGGCACAGCCAGGTGGAAGGCGCCACCCGATGTCGAGTTGGAGCGGGAGGGACCCACAGGCGGCTGATGAGCCAAGACAGGGGGACCCGGAGGCAACCAAAGAGGCATTGGCAGAGGGACTGCAGGCAGGCGATGAGCCCTTGGAGGTGGACCCACAGGCAACAGCCGGACCGGAGCCGAAGGACCCGCAGGCAGCTGGTGAACCATAGCCGAGGAGAGAGAGGGCAAGCCAGGGGGCAGGGCGGGCGGGACCTGACCCCTGCAGAGGTGTCCCCTGCCCTTTCAGGACACCGGAAGGGGGGAGTTCTGGACGGAATCGATCATACTGGGCCGAAGGTGGAGGAGTCATTAAGGAGGTCCCAGAGGGGTCCCACTCAAGCTCCTCCTCCACCAAGAGGAAAGGAGCGGTGACTGAGAAGTCCGAGACCTCCTCGGGGACAGGAACTGAGGTCACTGGCATTGGGGCAGGAGTCACAGGCAGAGGCGTTGCAGGGGGCAGAGCAGCAGCCGGAGGCAGGACCTTGGGCGGAGTCGCAGCCTCAGGCAGCACAGCAGGAGGTGGAGGCCTCAGGCGGAGCAGGAGGCAGAGGTCTAGGAGCCTTGGGCGTGGCTGCAGGCGTGGCTGGCGCCGGGACCTCAACTGGATGGGGCCAGATTGTGAACCGCCAAGACAGGCAGGACAAGTAGAGCCGGTGAGACAGGCAGGATGGGCAGAGCTGTAGAGACAGGCAGGAGGGCTACAGGCATAGCTGCAGATGGAGCTGGGACAGCAGGCGTTGCTGCTGTCGGGTGCCGGCAGGACAGGAATATCGGGCACTTCAGGTAGAACAGCTAAAACAAGCGAGTCAGGGACATCACAAAGGGCCGCTAGGATTGGCGCCATGACTGCGGGTGTTGCCCCTTTAAGAGCCCTTGAGATCCGCGGGATAGCATCCCACACGGATCTGGCCCCCCATGGGCAAGACATGCCTCTCGGTAGTGATATGCCGCCAGCAGCGGCTACTCTGCGGCGGCTAAGTGGGCTTTGGATACCGCGCAGCGGTGGTGATGTCCATCAGGGATTCCCCCCGATCGCTGGCAGGGAGAGAAGATGGCGAAAGAGAGCAGGTCCTCAGGACGATTGTCGGGGCTTCTGCCGGTCTCGTTTTGCTTCTTACCTTTCCGGTGGGCGGCTGTAGGCGGAGGTTGCTCCGTCTCTGGGAGAGTGGACGGCAGATCTGCAAGCCTTGTGCCGTGCAGTGCGGCTAGCTGGGCTCTCCCATCTGTCACGTGATGCACCAGGAGCCGGAGCTTCTCGTGCACCTCCTTCATTGGGTGCGCGTTTCCGAACGGAGACATCTCCTCTAATATGTCTCCGCTCCAGCTGGCTAATGCCAATGCCTCCTGGACTTCGGGCTGGTTTAGCCAGTAGATTACATCCTATAGCAAGCCGATGCGCTGGTTCTCGGCTCACTGAGGTGAGACTTCTTGCAGATCTGTCATTATGTGACATTTGGGTCGGGAAGCAGGTGAAGGAAGCCGTGATAGGAGCAAAATGGAGTTTATTCACTCCAAAGCAGGGACCAACATGAAACAGCAATGAGACTACAACGACAGATCTGGGGGTACGGGGGGACGTGGACTTACAGTAAGTACACAGGACAAGCCGAAAATAACAGGAGACAGGTGAATACAATCAGGAGTTAACACGAGGTAACAAGGGGCATGGCACATAGGAGGATCGAACGAGCAGGTCATGACAGCAAATTGGAAAATGAAAAGACAAAAATGGCTTTTAATCTAATTTTTTCAATTTTCAATAAAATGCAAATGTGTAATTTTATTCTATTTTTAATTTTTGAAGAATCTTTGCTGTTAAGAAGTAAATTTGTATACTCAGATTGCAATAAATGTTTGTTGTCTTATGTTTATGACTATGTAGTACTGTATTTTGTCGCCACTAAGGGTCACTGGTGCAAATATCTAAGAGAGTTTTTTTTTTTCTTTTGCCACTCTCACAGAGATTTTTTTTGTTGTGTGCTGATCAAAATTAAAAAAGGGGAAAAGAAGAAGAGTTCTCCTTTTTTCGAGTTTATCACTGTTGATGCTGCAAATTGTTCAACAGGTTATGGGCCCAGGGACAACTCGAAGAGGTTTTTAGTGCTTAAGTTTATCTAGTGCAGCTAAGTAGTATCGCGACGTATAACAGATTAACTGCTAAATTAGCAACATGGAGCAAAGAGGAGCAAGCAGGCTGCCTCGACTTATGTTTGACGGAGATGAGACCAAATATGAGCTTTGGGAAACCAAAGTGCTTGGACATTTACACTTATTAGGATTAAAAGACACCGTCCTGAAAGATCTGAATGGTCAGGCTGAAGAAGCAGCAGAAGCTAAGAAAAATGCTGACACATACTCCAAGCTAATTCAACTTTTAGACGATAAAAGCCTCTCATTAATTATGAGAGATGCACCCAATAATGGGAGAATGGCACTAAAGATATTAAGAGACTATTACGCTTGAAAGGGAAGCCCGAATCATCAACCTGTACACCACGTTGACATCACTTCAGAAAAGGAGGGAAGAGACGGTTACAGACTACATCATCAGGGCGGAGGACGCCATTACGGCACTACGCAACGAGGGTGAGACTTTAGGCTATGGCCTACTGATTGCTATGGTTTTAAAGGGACTGCCCGAAAGTTTTAAACTGTTTGCAATACACATGACACACAATAAGGACGATTAAACGTTTCCAGAGTTCAAAACAAAACTACGTATTTTTGAAGACACTGAAAAGTTAAACGTGCCTGAATCTGGTGATAACAACACAGAGAGAAGAGTGATGTTGACATTGAATACTTCAAATGCAGACGGAGGACATGGTGCAGTCATTGTAAGAGCAACATACAATGACACCACATGTAGACGTAGAGATAAACAGGTTGGAGTGAGAAACGTTGCAGATGAAAACGGCAACGGATCCGAGACTGCAGCAGCGGATTATACCTTCAGGATCAAAGATGCAGACATCAAAGCTCAGAAGCAGCCTGTTGGTGGACACTGGAGCTACTTCACACATCATTAATGATGCAGTCAAGTTTAAAAGCTTCAATGACACGTTGGAAGCGGAGACACGTATGCGTAGAACTGGCAGATGGTACCCAGTGCAAAGGCATCGTTCAACGAAGAGGTAATGCAGAGGTACTCCTAATTGATAGTACAGGGCAGCGATGCAGAGCAACGCTGAAAGGCGCACTGTTAATTCCATCGTACCCCCAGGACATCATCTCAGTGAAGTCAACCACTGCATTAGGAGCAACAGTCACATTTAAAACAGTCTGGTCGTAACAGGAATAAGATTTTGCACAATTATCTAACAGAGAACGGTTTCATGCAAAACCCAGCAGACTATTATGTTTACACAAAGGAGATGGAACATGGAAAGCTGATCATGATCATCTGGGTTGATGATCTGATTATTGCAGCAAGCAATGAGAAGGTAATGGAGGATGTGAAAGAAATGTTTTCAGTCAGATTTAAGATGAAGGACTTAGGCAGACTTAAGCACTTCCTAGAGATTAATTTCATTCAGTCTGATGGATGCGTAAAGATGTCACAAGAAGCATATGTGGAAAAGATACTGATGAGGATTAACATGCAGAACTGTAAACCCAGAGAAAGTCCATTTGATCAAAAATTGTGCTACACAGAAGGTGCTACTGCGATGAAAGATGTGAGGATATACTGAGAGGCTGTAGGCAGTCTTATATATCTTACAACATCTACCCGTCCAGACCTGAGTTTTGTGGTAAGCAAATTGTCACAATATCTCCATGAACTGTGAAGCATGTGTTTAGGTATCTCAGAGGGACTAAGAACAAAGAGCTATGTTTCAGGAGAAACAACACTGAAAGTCTAGGTTTAGTAGCCTACAGTGATGCTTGACTGGGCAGGTGATACTACAGACAAACGCAATAATACAGGTTACTGTGTAAACCTTAGCAAGTTCTTTAGTTTCATGGAAGACCAAGCAACAGCTGACTGTAGCACTCTCTACCTGTGAAGTGGAATATATGGCTCTGGCTTCTACGATGCAAGAGTGTACATATTTAAAGCAGCTTTTGAATGGTATTGATGGCTACAAATACTGTACACACAAAAAGTAGTTTATGAGGACAACCAGGGAACAATTGCTTTAGCTAAAAACCCTGTGAGCAAACATGTAGACATAAAATATCATTTTTCTATTGTAAATGAAGAAAAAATGTGTCTGTTATTTTGCACTACCGAAGAAATGGTTGCAGATATTATGACCAAACTGGTGACTAAGTTAAAACTTAAGTTTGCAGATTGTCATGCCCCGCTCGTCTACTCCTCCCGTGTGCCACGGCCCTTCCTCTACCTCGTGTGGAATTCCCATGTTCACCAGTTCAGTGTATTTAGTCCGTGTTTCAGTTTGTTTCCCCAGTTCGATCACGTGTCTTTGTGTTGGAGTTCCCCATAAATCCCTTTTGATTTATATTCACGGCTTCTGTTGCCTGCTTCCCGTCCCAGGGAATCGGTAGCTAAAAAGAGAATGTGGAAGAGACCCACATTTTTTGATTTATTGTGTAAGTTTTCTTTTATATTTCAGCAACCTGAGTATAAGAGGGGCTGTAAAGAATTAAATTTGTATATTCAGATTGCAATATGTTTGCTGTCTTATGTTTATGACTATGTAGTAACTGCATTTTGTCGCCACTAAAGGTCACTGGTGCAAATATTCAAGAGTTTTTTTTTTTTTTGCCACTCAGATTTTTTTTTTGTGCTGGTCAAAATAAAAATAGAGGGAAAGAAGAAGAGTTCATTGACTTCGTCCTTTTTTTGAGTTTATCGCTGATGATGCCGCAAATTGTTGAAGATTTGCACGCAGACTTTATAATTGGCAAAGTGGAGACTGCATCTTCATGTTATTATCATTTTTGCTTTTGCAGGAAATGCCTCCCATAATATGAAAATTCCTCCCACAAGGACTGAGCTACTAACCTTCAACAGACAAATTCACTTCTTCAGACACAGTCTGTCTGTTGCCTTTTAATCCACAGGAGTAGTTTGCAGAGTGATATTTGCAGGCAGGACTGAAGTGAAGTGTGGACTGTGTTTCTGGGAGCTGCTGGTCGTCCTTAAACCATGTGAATTCTGATTGGCTGAGAGAGCAGCTGTCTGTGCCACATGTCAGATTCACAGAGTCTCCTTCACTGACTTCTTTACCCCCTTTCTGTGAGGTCATCATCACCTTTAATTCTGAAGGATAACATATGCCTGTTAGATTTATAGAAAGTCACCCATAATCCTTTCCTTATTTTTGGACATTCTCAGAACCAGAAAACCTCAAGACTTTAAAGACTTATGCACCTTATGCCTATTGTTTTGTTTCTAAGAAGAAAACTGTGCTAGATTTATTCTACTATTAAATCACAACATTCCTGCTTTTCGCAAATAGTGCTGCTAAACCTCAAATTTTAAACAAACATGTTGAGTTGTTCTATCTGATTATAGCATTAGCTAAAAATTCAAGTATTTTCCAAGACTTACCATCAACTTCAATAGTCGTTCCAGGTACTCCACTAAATTGCCCCCAATATTCATTGGTCGTGAACCTAAATGAATACACACCTTCATCTTTATCTGTAATGTTCTTTATCTGTAATGTGCAGTTCTTCTCTTTGTTCCCTAAATATTCTGCCCTGTCTCTGTACTGAGTACTGACGTCTGTATTACTACTGTCAAATTTGTATATTTCTTCATCGTAGGACTTATCACCACGATGATACCATATAACTGTCTCCACTCTTAATGAATCTGGATATTTATATGAACAGGGAATGACCACAGTGGATCGTCTGATGGCACAGAGTGGATTTCTTGAATAGTCTACACCCCACTCACTACCCAGGGCCCCTGGAAAAATTATAACAAAAAGGCAACATTATATAAAACCGAACATAACATTTTAAATGATTGTTTAAGAGCAATGCTGACGCAAACAGAATTGAATTTTCTGTAAGTTACAGTGTTTAACGATAAATGCCTAAAAAAAGGCAACAGTGTATAAGAGTAAGCATTACATTAAAAAGGTTAAGGGCAATGTTGATGCGAACATATGCAAATGTTCTGCAAGTTGCAGAATTTCCTTTTTTATTTTTAAAAAAGTCACATTTGAAGTTAAACATTTTTAGGCCATTATACCTACTGGAATAAACTGATTAGATTGTAATTACATTGTGGAGAACTTCTGCTAATTTAATCTAAACAAAAGATGCTATCACATGCTGAGCTGTTGCTTTTCTTACCTGGTAAAAAGACAACAGCTAGAATCCAAAAATTCAGAGCATACTGAAGTCCCATCTCTGCTGCTCTTCTTTCTGACTCACTGTCTGTTCAGTGACTCTAGAAGTCAAATGCATGAATTAAACCCTCCCCTCCCCCCATTTCTTGCTCAGAACTATTTATATACATGTTAATTTGGGTTTCTGCTTATTTCCTGTTTCACTCTACAGACCAACAAGAACTATTTCTTCATTTGTTAACATTCTGTGTGTTATAAATGTCTTATAAACACAATCTGATAAATGAGTTCAAACAGATTGAACAAGTGCTGGACAAAATGTTTTAGTCATCATAAACCGTGTTGTGAGCAATAGGTAACACTTCTGGAAATGTATTTCTATAATTTTGGTAACACTTTACTTGAAGGGGCACAAAAACTTAGTAATAGCTCAGTGACTGCAGAAGTACAAATTATAAACAAATCATGGACAAATATAGTTGCTATTTCAGACAAAAATAATGTCATGATTCATTAATGATGAACAAACATGGAATTAGTATTTGACTTGTGTTGTTCATTACTTGTTACTTCAATATTGCACAAAACTTTTCAGAATTAACAGATATAGTGACAAATATAGTAACTGCTTGAGATAAAACAAATCCTTAATGAAGAATTCGCATGAGATCAGTACAGTATGTAACTAAGACTTAGTTTGTGATTAATTAATACATAACTAATAGCATAATACTATTGTTGTAGTGTTAAATATAAGTTAAATTGCAGTTATTTTGTATGAATTAATGATGGGTTCTGTGTTGGCCAATTAGACGCTGTTACGTCATCACGCAGGGATTAGTTCACTGTTTTGTTCTTTGTTTAGACAGTATGCTCGCAGGCTCCGGTGCGGATGGTTATAGTCAAACCCATCTGCACTGGGCAAGAGCAATAACCCGTCGCTGTAAATTATACTGCACGAAGTAAAGTTCCTGAATGAGATTACCCGTTGTTGTGCCCCTTTCTTCACGCCTCCACGTCCATAGAAAACTGAACTACAAGCGAAAGCACAACAAGTGGTGTAAGAAGCTGAGCGATAGTGATTCATCGGCGAATTGTAAGTCATATGAACTGCTGGGGCATCCATTGAGATTATATGGACATTGTAATCTGCAAAACGCCATTGTGAAGTATTATTAAAGACGGATTGACGCGTTTATTCGTCGGATTAACCGTGTTTTCATGGAGATAAAAGTTGCACGCAGTTCCCCTCCCCCATGTCGAGAAGTGTGGTGCTGGAAGTCTGGAAAATTAAGCACTGCATTTGGCTGCCTGCCAAGTTTCACGGAGGCTGTATATGGACTTGAAAACCTATATTACACTCACGGAGCAGACTATACTACATTATTAATAATTAAATACTACAAAATAAAACCCAAAGAAAATAAACAGTTTAAAGCGGTTTAAATATCACCTGTAGTATAAGATAGATTCTAATGGAGCTTCAGCTGGCCCAGATCCCCCACAGTGGCTACAGTCTGTGTTGTCACAACAAAATAAGCAACTCCAAAATGCCATTTCACCTCTGCTTCAAAGACTGGAAGCAACGGAAGCTTGTTTGTTTGCTCTTACACAGCAGTCCCATACCAACAGAGATACACGAGGTCCAGACCCACATGAAGATACTACCACACTTTCAACTGCGACAAACAGAGATGCCACAGGGCCTTCAGATGCTGAACAACTTTTTGCTGCTGAGCTTGCTGTCATTGATAGACATGTACGGAGCCCTGCTAGTTCAACATCCTCCATGCCTGGCCCTGATGCGAGACCCAGAAGCTGTGCACAGGGACCCCGCCGTTATAATGGCTCCTCCAACTTGGGCCCACACATGTGCACTCCTTCCACTGCTTCAACGCCCACCCATCACCTAACAGCCCTTCATGGTAGAGCCACAGTTGGACCTAAAGCTAAACTTGACACTTATGATGGTAAGGATGACTGGGATTCCTTCATCATTCCTTTTGAGCGCAGAGCTGTCATTTACAGATGGAGTGCAGTAGAGCGA
>JAODKF010006683.1:0-14021 GCA_026779585.1 Mormyrus proboscirostris
TGTGTGTGTGTGTGTGTGTGTGTGTGTGTGTGTGTGTGTGTGTGTGTGTGTGTGTGTGTGTGTGTGTGTGTTTTTTTCTGTAGCATCTCTGCAGTACAGGCAGGTTTGAGGCAATCGGTGGTAAATGTCCCCTTTTAACCTTTCCTTTTTGACAGGGACTCACTGAACTTTATGAGTACAAGCAAAGGTACTCTGATGCGGATCTTGAACCATTCCTCCGGAACACATCCCAGTTTTTCCAGAGCTATGTGGAGCGAGGCCTGCGTATAATCGAATCTGAGCGTGAGGGCAAATCCAGAAGCCAGTCTTCAAACCCTGGTACTGACCCTTGTCCCCAAGCATTGCCACTCTCTAAATCTTGTTTTAAGAGTTGTTTATGCTTTGCTTTTACTGTTACTGTATCTTGCCTCAAAGGACTGTAGTAATTTCACTAACTGCTTTCTCTTCTCCTGCAATGCCTAGTTATTCCCCCGCGTGGTACAGATAATGTATCGGATTCCGGCTCCGTATCCCTCAATAGCAATGGGGAGGAGCTAAAGCCTGCTGTGTACTACGAAAGGTTGAAAATATTAAGGCAACGTCATGGACTGGAAAACAACACAAAGGTATTGTGCCATTTACGATGCTTAAATAGGTTCTACTTATGAGTGTTTAACTTCATTACTACTGTAGTCATTACTGGTATGAGATTTATTCCATGGTTTTGAAAGGCCCAAAGCAAAATGAATACCATAAAACCTGATTTCAGTCCAGCTTTGGTAATGCACATAACATCCCTGTAATGAGGTTAAACCCACCCCTCCCTTGCCCCATCAGCAGCAGCAGCAGGAGGAGGAGGACAGGCCCCCGCTAACGTCCTTGCTGTCCAAGCCATCAGTAGCTTCCTCCACAGACATGCTGCACAGCAAGCTGTCCCATCTTAAGGAGTCACGCGAGCAGTATCACCAGGAGCAGTCACACTCGCACTCTCATAGCCCCTCGCGCTCCTCCACCCCTGCCACCAATCTCGACGACCTCAAGAAGAGGCTGGAGAGAATAAAGAGCAACCGCCAGTAGACCCGCTCAGTCGCTACTTGTCCCATCCCATCCTTTCCCTTTCACCCATGTATAAAACTTCATTGTATAATATGTGGACGATTTGTTAAGTATCGTGGCACAATTATTTGTATATATTCTAGGCCTCTTAACCACTAAAACATTTGTCATTCTAGGATTATAGTGTACAGTTCTCTGTGCAGAATTCTGTATTATGTATACTGTAACATGTCCCCTTTTTTGGTTTTAGTACTAGTCACATAAAATGTCTTTCTTTGAGCATATAGGACTCTTCTGTACTGTTTGCTCACTTTCCTTTTATGAAGTTCTTATTAACTTGAAAGCAATGATTCTTTCCAGAATCATCGTGCATGGCATGAAGTAAATGTTTTGTAAATAAAGTTTGCATTACTAAAAGCAACGTATTTAAATATTTGTTTACTTAAGTCCCATTACCTCTTGTGAACTGTAGAATCTTAAATTTTTATTTATTTCAAATTTAAAGTAGTTTTAAATTGTTCCTTATAGTTGTGTATAATCTTCAGTAAAATGGCAATAAAGGTAAGTCATCTTTTTTTCTTAAAGAAACACAATGTTCTTTGTGTGCTTTTGTGGGATGATTGCACATACACACAATTTTACAGATTGTGGTAAGTTTTGATTGTGCTGACACTGCAATTTTATCAGCCACTTGCACTAGAATTTAATACTGGTTTTGTCCCATTTACCCCAATTAAGGGGAAACTCACTGACATGCTTCCAGTGTAGTATGTTTATGTAAGACAGTATGCAAAAATGTGTACGAAGAGCCCAAATATGCAGGAATTTCTTGAAAGCAATGGGGCACCCTTAATATTTAAAGGGGTGAACAAGAGATGCTATAGGACCCATGCCTGTGGGTTGTCATGTTTTGGTTGTGTTTGGGGTTGTCCTTTACTGTAGCCTAGGCTATGTAAACATGATACAAAACTTTGCGCACCTACATTTACTTAAACATGTTGGACTCTAGCTGCCAGACTTCTTTCTTCAATTTAAATACGAGTAATCACTTATGTTGTGCATTTTGCTCTATATACTTAGCCAAAGGCTGTTTCCATGTGGAATTTGTGTGGATGAAGTTCACTTACAGCATGCTGCATCTAGTTTATTTGAGAAATGGGACGTCTTTGAATACTTGCAGTAAGCGCATGAATGTGCACGCCACGTGTTGTAGCGTGTGAGTGTGGGGTAAATGGGGCCGAACCACTGATGCACACTTCAACAAGGTTCTTGAAACATTCCTGCTCCATGCTGACATGATAGCACCGCTCAGTTTCTGCAGATTTGTCGGCTGCACAATGATAAATCACCCGTTCCACTGTATCCATATGTGCTCTATTGGAGTACAATCACCTGAATGTAATATGTCATCTTTAGTGACCTGTCACATTATCGTGCTGGAATTAGCCATTAGAAGCTGGGTACACTGTAGTCGTAAAGGGATGGACATGGTCAACAAGACTCAGGCAGGCTGTGGAACTTGATGCTGACTTGGCACTAAGGGGGGTAAGGTGTGCCAAGAGAATATGCCCCTTACTGCACCATCACTTGCCTGAATTGTTGATACAAGGCTGGGTGGATTCATGCTTGCTTGAGCCAGTGTCTGACCAACCTTCTGAATGTCACAGCAGAAATCAAGACTCATCTGAACAGGCAACGTTTTTCCAATCGTCCTTGGTCTGCTTTTGCTTAATCCCGTCCCCACTGTAGCCTCAGTGTCCTGTTCTTGGATGACAGGAGCGGCACTTCTGCTGCTGTAGTTCATCTGCTTCATGGTTCAATATGTGCTTTCAGAGATGGTCTTCTGCATAACATGGTGGTAATGTGTTTATGTGAATTACTGTTGCCTGTCTATAAGCTTGAACCGGTCTGGTCATTTGTGCCATCAACAAGGCATTTTTGCCCAGAGAATTGCCATTCGCTGGATGTTTGTGTTTTTTTTTTTTTTGGCCCCATGCAGGGCAGGGGAAGGTGGTTAGTTGTCAGTTGTGTTCTCTGCATTTAACCCATATGTCACATTGTGGCATAACAGGGGGTGGGTAATTCAGATGGTTGTATGTGAGATCACTAGTTTCTGAAATAGTCATACCAGCTAGTTTGCCACCAACAACCATGCCATGTTCACTTAAATTGGCTTTCTTCCCTATTCTGGTTTTGATGTGAACTTTAAACTCAGCATGATTTTGAATTAATGTAAATATGACTGGTTAGATATTTAGCTTCAACGAGCAGGTATGGTAAATGGACTGTTTGTATAGTGCTTTTCTACTCCAATGAGTACTTAAAGCACTTTACATGCCTTACATTCACCCATCAGTGGAGGAGGCTGCCATACAAAATGCC
This sequence comes from Mormyrus proboscirostris, assembly GCA_026779585.1. Classification (NCBI taxonomy): domain Eukaryota; kingdom Metazoa; phylum Chordata; class Actinopteri; order Osteoglossiformes; family Mormyridae; genus Mormyrus; species Mormyrus proboscirostris. The sequence continues at coordinate 3,418 of JAODKF010006683.1, forward strand.
AGCCTGCACACCAGGAGCAATTCGGTGTTCAGTGTCTTGCTCAAGGACACTTTGATGGGGTCAGGAGGAACCAGGGCTCGAACCTGGTTGCTGAGCGATAGCACTACCTCCTGCGTCACCATCTTAGGTACTGTATATCTGATAAAGTGAATGCATGTGCTGCATTACATAAGCAAGTAATATCTGACTAGTCAATGACATCACAAATCTATTTCCATTATCTACAAAACTAAAGCTGAATCTATGTATCATTACATGTACAAACTAAATTGAATTTAGAATTAGATGATTAGTAGTCATTGTCAACACACCACTGCGCGCAACAACGAAATGTGTCCTCTGCATTTAACCCTTATGTGACTTTCGTGACATAACGGGGGACAGCTAATTCAGCGCCCGGGGAGCAGTGCTTGGGGACGGTACCACGCTCCTGCAATGTTTCGATTACAAGTGCGCTTCTCTAATCTTCAAGCCACCACTGCCCACACAGAATATACTTCAGCATCTCCTAAATAATATTTAATATGTATTGTAGTGGCTGTCTCTACTTTAATTATTGTAGTTATTTTGACCCAAACCTTGGCTTCGTGCCTGGTTTGAGTGATGGTAAATGCCACTGCCTTTGACAACTAGCAAAAGAAATTGTACAAACATTTTCTTGTGGAGAAAACTCTTTGGTTTAAGCTAATCAATCTGCTCAAGTTTTGAGCAGAGCTGGTTGACACTTATAAACCTACCTGTGTGGTGAAAATGAAGTTTGTGGTTCATTACTAGCATTTCTTATCAGCAGGCAGTTGGTGCTTAATAGTAAGTAGTTAATTACTGTGGATGATAAACATGTTGATTGCTAGTGGTTACTAAGTTTATTATGCAGTATCATGCAATATGCTCGCCAAGCTATTTGGAACACCTCTGCAACTGCTTATTCATATCATCTATGATTTTGACTCTCAATCGTCGGTAGGGTTTACAGGGAATGGGCCAAAAAAGTGAGCTGTGGTTCTGCTAATGGAAACACCTTGTTGATGAAAGAGGTCAGAGAAGAATGGCCAGAGTGGTTTGGGGCTGACTAAAAGCCTACAACAGCAGAAAGCCATGTCGGGTTTCGCTCCTGTCAGCCAAAAGCAGAGGCTGTAGTGGGCACAGTCTTGATTTCCACTTAGGATCACATATGGAAGGGTCTGTCCAGGCTATTAGTGGTATAACTGGGGATTTTTTTGCCATACTTTGGGCCCATTAGTCTATCACGTGAATGCCACAGCCTATTTGAGTATTATTGCTAACCAAGTGCATCCCTTGATGGCATCAATTTAGTCAGCTTCTAATGGCTACTTCCAGCATGCTAATGCCCCTTGTCATAAAGCAATTGTCTTCAAATTGGTTTCAAGAACATGACAATGAGGTCTGTACTCCTGAGTTCAACAGATCTGAATCCAAGAAAACACCTTTGGGAGATTTACTGCCTGCATGTGCAGCTGATAAATCAGTAGAAATTGCATGATGTAATCATGTCAACATCTCTGAATCTCAGAAAAATATTTCTAACATCTATTGGATTCCATGCCACCAGAAATTGTTTCTGAGGGCAAAGGCAGACCCTACCCAGTATCGGTGTAATTTTCCTAATAAAGTGCTCAGTGAGTTTTAATTCTAAATTGCAATGGTGAAAAAAAATTACAGCTAAAGAATATTACGATGTATCTAAATGTGCTAGTTACCATTTCCCCCCTCATCTCAGTGGGCTTGTGAGTTGTCCTTAACATTTGAACATTTTACTGCATGTTTTAGTTTCCTTGTGGTGAGCAATAACATAGATCCTCGTTTTCACACGCTGGAGAGACTGTTTGTTGGCTGGCCTGGGAACACCTCAGGATTTCCCCCAGAGGAGCTGGTCGAAGTGGCGGGGAGATGAAAGTATGGGTTTCCCTGCATAGACTGTTGCCCCACGACCCAACCTGGAAAAGCGGTAGATGATGGATGGATAGATGTGTTTTTCCATTTTCAAATAGCACATTTTGTTGTCCTCAGAAGTAGTTGCTGCTCATATCTACAATATATGGGAATTAGACAACAGTAGATACCGTGGTATGCAATGAAATACAATAAAACAAGATGAAAGTATAATTGCTAGGCATTTAGTTACCACAAGAAAATGCAAATTAATACTGTGATAAAACGGTGCAAACAAAAGCAACAAATAAATAGGAAAACTTGTCAATACCCATTGTTGCTGATTCCTCATAGGACTTTTTTTTGTTTCTCATACTCTATTCTCTTGCAGTTATATACAGGGCCACACAAAGACATGGTTGGAAAAATTAGACTGAATGCCACGCCACCCCTCAGTGTCTGCACTCCTGAAAGTCTTCCCTCTATTTATATGTATACTAACATTCATATATTAATTTGTGGGGTGGTCACGGTCAGCTATGTTGAGCCACTGATACACCGTTTCCAACAACATGGTGCTGGTGCTTTTTCCCCAGTCTGGAACTGATTCTGAATGTTTCCACTGCTAAGAACTAACCCTAGAGAAAAAACAGCTCCAGTGCAAGCACTACAGAAAAGTTGGCCTCAGGACTTGGTACTGTAACGTTAGCGGACATGGGACTCACTATTGCGTCCGAGTAAAAGTTAAACCTGCCAATTGCTGCATTAAGAACATTAATGATGAAAGTCTTTATAACTATCATATAAAGGATTATTGTGGCTAATGCTAATTACGTTACATCTCCAATGTGTGGAATGGAAGAATTGCCTGGTCCAATGAATCTTGTTTTCTGTCGCATAATGTATAGTTAGATACATGTTAAGCAACAGTGAAATGTGTTTGACCGACAAGTTTGATCCATGGCTGTTTAGCACTATATGCAGCAGGGCTCCATGTACTTGTCATGCGCTGTCATGTGTCTTTGATAAACTGCAAATGCATTTATTAGTAGAATACGGCATACCACAGTATTATCCTTTCAGTGAAACTGTGACTTTGGGAACTGCCCCCCACTCACACTCTGCTAATCTTTTCTGCAGGGTTTCAAAATACCAGAATGCATTGGTTTTAAAACACTGTGTGTGTGTGTGTGTGTGTATATATATATAGAGCATCTAGCCTCGCAGTCAGGTTTACAAACATTTGTGAAAGAATGGATTGTTCTGATAAGCTCATAATCAGTGAATTCAAGCGTATCAACTGTGAATGGTATTATTGCAAAGTGGAAGCGTTGAAGAATGACAGAAAAAGAAAGATCATGTAAAGTATCTGAGCGGGGTCACCGAATTCTGAGGTGCAGAGTGCATAAAAGTCTTATTATATAATATAATCTATGTCCCTCATTTCTTGGATGTTCCTGTGCTTCATTGCAAAGTTGAATAACAACTGAAAGTATTAAAAATTGAAACAGAACTCGTGTGTAAAAATATGGAGAGTTCTTTTTAGTTCTCTGAGACTGCAGATGAAAAATTTCAATTTACGTTTCCTCATTCAGATTATTACTTATTTCCTCAAATCACACCGAGTTTGGAACACCAGCAGTTTTTGCCTTTAGAATTGTTTTCATAAAAATAAATTTTAATAAAAGTTTTAATAAAAATGTATCATTTTTTTTTCTCAATGTGAGCTGTTATGTGCCAACTTTACAAAGACAATGATAATCTAAGAGCGCTTTAAAAATTATAGTGGTTTTTTTATGCGTATGTGTGTGGAAAAACTGCATATATTTTTGGTCCCTTTGGTGAGCGGAGTGAAAAGATATGAGAAATATGACAGATAAAAAGATCTGCAAGATCACTGTAGAGATGACGTGTGATGGGCCAACGTTAAACCTGCTTGATGTCCTCCAAACCAGCACTGCACATACATTTTATACATTTGAACTCCCAAAAATTCAAAAAATAATTCTCATTTAATTTCTAATACCAACTCCACAATATATTGAAATTGTGGAGGGGACAGTTGACTATATATGGTGATGTTTGGTGCCCGACTAGTCAAAAAAGTGTTTTGTAAATCACTTCGCATTGTCTTGTATTGTCTCCTGTCTGTCTGTTATTTCTGCTTTGTCATCATTGTCAGATCTTGTAGCACTATTTTGCCTCCTGTATGCTGGTTATTTGTTTTATGTTGTATTTCAGGCTTTTGTATGTTATATATGAGCCCCCCCCCATCTACATGTGATATAAATGTGATTGTAATTTTTTTTTATTTTATTTATTGTGTTCGAGAATATGTATATATGTTGTAATTAAACATAAAGTTGTCCTCCGAAGGGGGGGCGGTGGTGGTGGGTGGGAAAAAAAAAATCATTGTTTCATCTGCCTCTGCTGAAGGGTGACCTTGACCCCAGAGGATGGTGCTTGGGGTGTAAAGGGGCAGAGCCTATCGAAGGGCAAATTGAGCCTAGCATGAGAGGCTGGAGAGATGCCCGTGATCGAGTGCTGTGTGGCCCTGTAGTGCAGCAGAATGTGAAGGTTTGTGAGAAAGAGCCCCCTTGGGCCAAGAAGGCTCTGAGGCCGTTTTTTTTTTTTTTGTGGCTTTGAAAGCGTTCAATGCTGCCATTGATTTTGAGGTCATAACACGCAGTGCAGACATGACTGATGCCCTTGCTTTCGAGGTATGCAGTGAACTCGGCTGAGACCAATCGAGGACCCTTGCTACTAGTGGTAGTGGTCTTTGGGAGGCCTCAGTGGGCAAGGATCGAGTTCTAGGAAGTCAATGATGAACTGAGAGGTCACGGAGCCAGTAGTGCATGGCTCCAGCCAGTTGCAGTGTAGGTCATAGACAACGACCAAGAAGCACTGATAGTGGGAAACCCCAGGAATCTCACCAGAGAGATCCAGCTGCAGGAGATCCCAAGACCGAGATTATCAGACAAAGGACTGCAAGAGCCTGTCCACCCATATTGCCACTCACGACACAGGCAAGACCAGCGATTCAATGTCTATGACTATTCCTGGCCACCACACCAGGTCTTGGCAGCACCGTTTCAGCTTCACAATACCCAATCACAATACCCTTCATGCGCCATTGGTCAAAATACACGCGCACAGAGCACTAGGAACCATCTGTGCAAAGCTCACAAGTCATTCCTGTTTGACTTGGGAAAACACAGCCAGCAGCTCAGGCATCTTGATGTAAGTGTGGAGCTGAGAGAAGAGAGAATCCTGTTTGGGGGCTTTTTTGAGCTTCTGCAGAGACAGTGGCCTGGAGAGGCATATGAAACATCTGAATAATATCTTGTTCCACACAGTCAGCACCCATGTGTAGGATTGGGGCAGAAATAGAGTGAGAGAGCAGGTCAGCTACAACATTGTCCCTGCATGAGGTGAACTGCAGGTTAAAGTTGTATTGGCGGATGCGTTCAAACCAGCGGTGTAACATCACTGGTCTGTAACCTGTTTCTGATCTGGACAGCAGTGCTGTCAGGGCCTGGTGAGCCATCCTGAGGATGTAGGCGCTGCCACAGAGACACAGATGCCACCATTCACATTTTTTCTGCACTGCTTTTCAGTGACAGCAATGCCTCTAAAGCAACATAATATAATCTAATATAAGGTTTGTTTTAAATGTATATTAAAGGTCATAAGGCATGTTAGGATGTTATGGTATACCTGCTTATGAATGCATATTTAATGCATTATGAAGGTATACTGAATGCTCCATGAATGCATTATGAAGGTGCAGTAAATGTAATGTGTTACAGAATACGTACCTTTCTCTAAAACAGGTTGTATAATACAAGTCTCCTCTAGGAGAGGTATTACAACCATTAATTTGCCATATTTAACCTCATTTGAAATTTGATTACTTTTGTTGTCTTTAAAATTCAGTAAACTTTGAATAAAAGAATACATTGCTCACAATATGATGGTGTAACTACAAGTATCCTCTAGAGAACATACTTCAAGCGTCAATTTGCGACCTCTAACTGCAGCTGAATTTGGGTGAATGTATATTCACTTTAATATTCATTAGCTTGTGAATAAAAGAATACTTTGTTCTGAAATAGAACAAAAAGAGACTTCTAGAGGACATCCTAAAGCCCGTACTTACACTTGGTTTCATTAGAACCAAAAGTCAAAAAGTATCCAACAGACCTTTTTAAACTTTGAAGATACATTGTAAAAATGTGTAACATCCAGAACCGATCAAATTTTTGTGAAAAATTACACCAAATTTGAATCAATCAAAGGTATGGGTGTTTGCAGAAGACACTTGATTTTTTTGAATGACTTCCCATTCATCCATACATGAATGCATCCATTCATTCTCTGCCACTCTTCTGGGTCCTGGTCAAGGGAAAGCAGTGTAAGCAGAGATGCCCAAACCTCCTCCTCCCTTCCGCCTTCACCAGAAATTAAAACAAAGAATTGGGTGGATTTAAAACCAGATGCCAAAAAATGCATCGTGGCACACCAGTGCAGTGTGGCAGTGCTTCCCGTGGCAGTGCCAGATCTCAAATTCTACCAGCACCTCCAACAAGTGGCCCACTATGTGCTGAGCAGAATAATTGAAAATTACTGCTTTTGGACTTGAATGCTGCTTTCAGATACTGGCGCATTTTCTCATACACCCAATACAGTATTCATTGTGTGTTGTTCCAGTTCTACTTTTCTTCCACTAGGTGGCACCTCCATATCAGCTATTCAAAATTGCTTTTTTCTTAAAGACTCAGCACTCCCCTCACACCTCCAGAGCTGGGGGTTTAAATCGTACCTCCCGTCTTTATTTTCTCCCTGAGTCACATGTGCATTTCTTGAGGGAACTCCAGTTTTCCCCTACAGTGAAAAAAACATGCTAACTGGCATCATATAAACTGCCTGCAAAGTATGATTTTGCGGGTGTAAGTGACCCACGCTGGACTGGAAATCCACCCAGGCTGTACCCCTCCTAGTGCGAAGGATGGGGGATGGATGGATATATGAAACTTCTACATTATTTGTTCTTCATTTAGAGCTTTCTCTTCTGCAGATGTGTATAAATGAACAGCATCGACTTTATCTACACAGAAAATGTGTTTTCTTTAACTTTTAACATATTTATGCTGTGTTCCCCTCCTTTAATTAATATTAAACATGAAAACTACTATTTAGATTTGGCCAGCATATCCTTTCAGCGAAACTGTATCTTTAGGAAGCCCCTAGCCTGCTCAGTAAATTTTCTCACCTATGTATTTAAAGACCGAAATGAGTGTTGCTATTTAAAATACAGTCAAAATACCGTATACAGTGGTGTAGTTTCTGAACGGTATGAAAAAATATATAATGCCCAAGCCTACTACTATTAAACATTTTGCTTACATGTGACAAAGCCACCATCATTAATTTAAAAAGTCTGTCGCTAAGACTGTAAGACTGTATGTAGTTCATAAGCCCAAAGACCGGTCTTTATGTACAATGCTTGTAAAAAGTATACACCCCCCAGTTGAAATACCAGTTCTTGTGATGTAAAAAAATAAGATAACTATAAATCATTTTCAAACTTTTCCTAACTTTAATGAGACTAAGAACTTGGCCAATTGAAAAACTTAAAAATCTGTCAGGGGAAAAAAAATTCAAATAATGTACAATAAGCAATAAGTTCCCCATTAAACTAATACTTTATTGAAGTACTGCTTGATTTAATTTTAACATTCAGTCTTCTTGGGTAGGAGTCTATCAGCATACTACATCTTGACTTGACTCTTCCTTGCAAATCTGCACAGCTCTATTCAGGTCACCCCACAGATTTTCAGTTGGATTTAGGTTTGGGTTCTGGCTGGACCATTTCAAAACTTTATTTTTCTTCTGGTGAAGGCATTCTTGGAATGCAACCGGTCTGCTGTTGCAGTACTTGATTTTGATGTATACTTGGGGTAATTGTTGTGTTGAAAGGTGAAATTCCTCTTCACCTTCAGATTTGCATCAGACACCTGAAAAGAGCTTCAACCAGACCATAGTGCAGGGGAAAAGACCCAGGACATCCACCTCCATGTGCTCCATGGGGGCACCCATCAGATATGGCTACATGGAAGCCCATGAATACTAGCTAGGACCCTTCCTAGCCATGCACATGCCAGCAGACAGGCCAATAGAACCAACACTGCAGCTTCCCCAGTGTCTTTGCTACCCCGAAATGCCCAGTCTCCATCGTCCCATGTACTGACCTCAACACAGCGGGGCACAGGCTCCGGGGCACCAGCAGCTGCAGCAGCTCCCCTGTGCTGTTCGCCAATCAACAGCGCTGGTACAACAGCTCCTCACGCTCCTCCAGGATGTCCCACTAGGGGAGGTAGACCTTTGTTTCTGGATCGGAGGCCAAGTTTGCCTCCCAGCCTGGTTGCCTGCCCTCGCTCTTCCACTCCCTCACCCTGACCAGCACAAGGTTGGTGTGATGCTCCATGATACTGCCAGCTACTGCCCATCTATTTCCTAGTGGGCTTGGTCGGCCGGTGCCATGCAGGCAGTGGCTACTGCAACAGTGGACTGGTCTCACTCCTCTGCCTGGTAACAGTGATGGCAGCTCTTGGTGGTGCAGGGGTAGTTGGAAAGAGCGTCTGTGTTTCTGGGAGCTTCTCGCGGCAGTGCTGAATCTCAAAGTCCACCAGCACCTCCAACAAGTGTGCCAGTTGTCCCTCTGGGTTGCGGATGTTCAGAAGCCACGCCAGTCATGTGGTCCATCTGCAGCTGGAACTGCCGACCACAGAGGTAGAGACGGAAGTGTTTGCACGGCTGCACCATAGCTAGCAGTTCCCATCAGGTCACGCAATAGTTGTGCTCCTGCTGGCTTAGTGTCCAGCTGAAGTACGAAACCACGCACTCCCCTTCGGGGGCTGCCTGTGACAGCACAGCGCTCAGTCCCATGCTACTAGTGTCCATGTCCAGGAAGGGAGACAAGGATCCGGATACGATAGCATGGGGGCATCGGCAAGCGTCAGCGCAAAGCTGGTTGTAAGCCATAGTGCAGGCATCGGTCCACGTGAAATGGAGATGTTGCAGCAGATTTGCAATGCTGGTGAAGTCCTTGACGAAGCATCGGTAGTGAAATGCCAGCCCCAGGAAGCAATATAGCTCTTTCACATTGCACAGGGTTGGCTAGTCCTGAACTGCTGCCATCTTTTCCGGGTCAGGGCCATACCTTCCCCACTGATGACGTTGGCCCAGGTAGCCCATCTGACACTGGAGAAGGGAGTACTTCCGGGGGTTCAGCCATAACCCTGCCTGGCAGATCACCGAGAACACAGTCTTAAGGTTCTGGATTACCCCAGTGAAGTTAGTGGTTTAGTCTAAGATATCGTTGAGGTAGACAACGCAATCGGTCTGGGGGACGTGGGACCTCTGCATAATCAGATGTCAGTGAGCCAGACTTCCTGCACCAGAGCTAGAGGAGGGAGCCACCTAGCCAAAGGACACCTCTGTGCCCTGTTCCATCCCGAGGAGAAGGCCATGAGGACGTACGTAAATGAGGCCCTCTACCTCTCGCATCTCCTCAGGTTTCTTCTTCATAAGGAAGAGGGATGGAGGCCTGAGATCTTGTATTGTCTACCGAGGTCTCAATGCCATCACCCGCAAACACCAGGAGCCCTTACGTCTGATTCCTGTAGCTCTGGAGCAATATAGGAAGGCCAGAGTTTTCACCAAGCTTACCCTGCGGAATGCATACATCCTAGTGTGCATTTGAGAAGGTGACGAATGGAAAATGTCTTTCATCACCACCACAGGACAATATGAATATCTTGTCATGCCATATGGATTATCCAACAGCTCATCCATTTTCCAAAATGTTCCAGGTGTTGGCAGACATGCTCCAGCACTTTGTAATTGTATATATTGATGATATCCTTATATATTATATATATATGTCCATGTGGGACACATCTGACAGGTATTGCAACACCTTTGAGAGAACCACTAATTTGTGAAGGGCGAGAACCCTTCTCCCCACCATCACGTTCTTTGGATATCAGATCCAGCTGAAAGGATGGATGGATGAGGAGAAGGTAAAAGCTGGCGGTAAAAATTGGCAAAGCCTAAGAACCACTAGAGGTCCTTTGCCATGTGGGGTTTGGGCTACTCCCGCACAGCGAAGGACCTCCAGCGGTTCTTAGGCTTTGCCAATTTTTACTGCCGATTCATACATGGTTTCAGTGTTGTAGCTGCACCCCTGACCTCTCTCCTTAAGGCCAGGGCCTGCGTCCAGTGGACTCCAATGGCAGAGGTTGCTCTGGAGATGCTTAAAGCCCTATTTAGCACTGCACCTGTCCTACAGCAGCTGAGATGGAGCTACAGAGCACACCAACCAGGGAGTGTTGAAAACCCTTCGGCTACTATGCACTGACCATCCGACGCAGTGGGCTCGCTATTTACCCAGGTGGAGAATGCCTGAACCTCACAACCTCAGTCACATACCGGTCTCTCCCCCTTTCAGTATGTCGTAGGAAATCAGCCACCGTTGTTCCCCTGGGGATCCTCAGCCCTGTGGGGGCCCCACTATGGAAGAATGGTTCCAAGGCTGCCGAAGAGTATGGCACCGGATGCGCCATGTCCTGGAAGCAGGGCTTAAAAACGAAAAAAAAATCCATTCGGTTCATTCCGAGCAGAATCGATATTATAACGTTTCTGGTCTTGCG
>JAODKF010006684.1:0-13895 GCA_026779585.1 Mormyrus proboscirostris
TTAATTAATTTTAATCGAGTAATTTCTTATCGACAATTAATTGATAATCGATTAATTGCTTACATCCCTAGTTGGGACGTTCTTTAAATTTGAATAAAATGAAAACTAAAAAAACTTTCAAATTATATACGCAATTTTTTTATTCACAACAGAATATAGAAAACATAGAGATATCTCTGTGCTTAAGGGACAAGGCTGAAGACCATTATTGGATGCCCATTGTCTTGAGGCCTTCAGACGACACTGCATCACCCATCGGTCAATGACATTAGTAAATGGGCCCAGGAATACTTCTAGAAACCACTGTCGGTAAACACAATCAGCCGTGCCATCTGCAGATGCCAACTAAAGCTCTAACATGTCTTGTGATTTGGACAGTGTGACTTGGCCCTTAGCCATCTCTCCTATTTGACTCTCCCTACCGGCCCCTGGAGGATGGGCTCCCCCCATGAGTCTGATTCCTCCTAAAGTTTCTTCCTTCTAGGGAGTTTTTCCTTGCCACTGTTGCCTAAGGCTTACTCACTGGGTGCTTTGGGTGGGGATTCCGTAAAGCGCTTTGAGACAATGTAATGTTGTGATAACACACTATACAAAAATTAATTGTTTGTTGATTTGTTTGTTATCAGCGTTCAGTTCAAAAGCCAGTATCTCTATAGGGGTGGATCAGTGCATACGGTATGGGCAGCTTTCATGTTTTGGAAGGAACTATGAATTGTGAAAGGTATATAAATTATAAGTATTTCTTGTCAATTTCTTGTCATGCCATCCTGATAATTTCATTGTAGCTGTTCTTCCAACCAGATCATAATAATTAATTTATTTTTACTTCATTTACCATCATTTTGATACATGCCTTTGTATACAGTAGGTTGGACTACTGCAATGCTCTATTATCTGGCAGCACACACTGCACACTAAATACTTTGCAGCGTATTCAAAATGCAGCAGCTTGAATTGCCACCAGGAACAGGAAGTTTGAACACATAACCCCTGTTCTTAGAGCTGACTTCAAAGTTCTCCTACTTACATATAAGGCACTTAATGGTCTAGCTCCTGCCTACCTGACAGAATTACTTCAAGTTTACAAGCCGCATCGTTCACTCAGGTCACAGAATGCAGGTTTCCTTGTCTTTCCACATATAAATAAAGTGAGAGTGGGCAGTAAAGCATTCTGCTATAGGGCTCCTATATTGTGGAATGGTTTACCAGACTATGTTCGGGATGCCGATTCTGTCTCAGTCTTTAAATTTCGACTGAAGACCCATTACATCAGTTTATCTTACCCGCAACCGACCACACCATAACAATGGCTGCTGGTGCTGCTGTACATGTGATTATTATCTACTATGCTTGTCTATTTATGTGTCAACACATGTTCTGACCATCCCTGCTCTCTGCCTTCCCACATGTCTGGGTGGTGCCCGGGGTGGGCACCATCTGAGCTGGAGTCCGGGAGGTTGTGCAGCCAGTTGACCTTGGACCCCCAGAGGTTTTTTTTCTCCCTACTTTGGAGTTTTTGGTTCCTCTCCTCTGTTCTCTTCCAGTTTTCTTTATTCAATTTCTTTCCTTCCTTTTTTCCCTGTTCTGTATATTCCTCTACTTCTGTTTCATGTATCATAACACAACCCTATAAAGCGCTTTGGGACAATTCTGTTGTACAGTACAAGGTGCTATATAAAAATAAAGTGAACTGAACTGAATTATCTGAGTTGTCAACTTTTTTCAAGGAGGTTTTTGTATTGTGTTTCAGAGGCAGGCTATTGCATAACCATTCGATGAAGAAAGTCCCACCCCAAAGTATCGAAGCACCAAAGTCATACCCCAGCCGGTTTGGCATTTTTGGTACTAGGACTTAAGTTACTTGTGTTCTCTACTGTGAACAACCATGTAAAATAATAATTAAACTCATTTACTATATCAATTTCATTTTCAATTATAAGACCCTTACTATCCTGCAGATTAGTGATTTCAGCTGTTAGTGCTCTTTTGGAATTAAAATATTGGAAGAAACTTTTAATGTCATCCTTAGCCTCCAATGCAATCTTCATTTCTACATTCTTCTTAGTGAGTCTAATGTTATTTTTAACTCAACCTGTAGACTTAGATAATCCTGCTTTATTTTGAAATCGTTAGTTAATTTCCATTTGTGAAACTGAGCCCTTTTCCTCCTGACTTTATTCTTAATTTCCATAGTAAACCATCTTGGCTGCAGTTTCCTAGATTTAGTTTTGCTGGAAACAGGTATGAAGTCCTCTTGCACTTGCACCAACGTGCTTTTAAAAAATTCCCATGCCTCTTCAACAGTTTTGCTGTTTAACTCCATCCAGTTTACAGTTTTTAGTTTCAGTCTCATTCCATTAGTCAGTATTCCTCACATTTTATATTTTTGTTTTGGACTTTGCTCTTCGGACACTAAAATTAACCTCAAATTTAATCATGTTATGATCTCTACCGACCAGTGGTTCTGAAACCTCTAAAGCCAGAGACTATGTCCCACTGTACCCCAGGAAAATTAAAATCATCCATAACCACCACACCATTTTTATTACTCATAATCCTGATATCGTGATATAACATTCTGCTTTCCTCTGCAGCTACATTAGGTGCTCTATAACAAATACCGACAATTAGGCCATTTAAGTTTTTAGCATCTAGTTTTACCCATATAGCTTCTGTACTTGTATTTTTATCAGTGAGCTCCCTTGCCTGCAAGTTTTCTTTTACATATACTGCAATACCACCTCTCTCTTCCCTATCCGGTCCCTACGGAACAATGTGTAACCATCCATATTATATTCTTCACCATCATTGTCACTCATCCATGTTTCTGTTATTCCTATAATGTCGTAAAAGTCTGATGAAATTAAAGCCTCTAAATCCTGAACTTAGCTAACTAATAATTTAGTTTAATTTAATCAGTATGGCACTTGCTGTATGAGTCAGAACAAACAATGTACATATAATTGCCTCCCTTTCAACTGTCAACACTTTTTTCCTCAGTGAGAGGTACTACATAACATAGTTATTATTCTGTAATAGTTTTTCATACCAGGGCAGAAGGGAACTTGGTGTATAAGGACATAGGAGTTCTGCTAGAGAGAGCACTGAACTGTCACACACAAATATTCAGCTGTACAAACAGGTTGAGTTGAAAGTCATTCTGAGACAAAGTATTAAGAAAAACCCTCTTGGACTTTTTCAAATGTTTAGTCTATTCCCTAAACCTTGATTAGTTTAATCAGATGTGTTAACATATAGGGTCAGATGTTATGACTTATATGTACACAAGTATGGGGAAACACTGGACCAAATGGTAAAACAATAATAGCCACACAGAGTAACTGGACAATATTTCAAAAGAAATAATAAGGAAGTTAGAAAAGAGAGACATAAATTTAGTTAATAAATATGGAACTGTGCAAAAGACTTTGGCAAAGAAAATGTTTCAAACTAATAGGGCAATAAGTGCATATTTCATCAGAGAAAAACACAATGTAACATTATGATATATAGAAATGAACAGTAACATAATAAAAAGTAACAAAGAAATGATTGGTTTTTCAAAAAGTTACTGGTATTCTGTTGGCTGTGTAGAAGAACAATGCTTCAGTTCCTAAACCTCTCCTCAGGGGCGCCCCAGCGATTTCATTTGTTTGTTGAAAATTTGTCCACTAGCTCACTTGATTAATTAAATATTTATATAATTGTATGAGGATATAATATAATGATATACAGTATTGGATCATAACTGCAACTATTACAGAGACTTTACTGTAGGAGAGGTTCCTTAGTCACTCCGCTAAAACATTTTGACAAATGTCAGAGTTTTATACCAACATGATCATCACTACCAAACTTTGGAATTCTGCATTGTAGAGTGGGGAAAACTTTCTGCCAGTCGATGTCAGAGATTGATGGTTATGGGAAACGTCTCATTGAGGTTATAGCCAAAGGGGGAAATATCAGCTATTAGGACATAGGGTGTCCTAACTATTCCTACTGAGTAGGAATTGCCATCTTAGTTAATTTTGTTAAATAAGTGTATCTGTTTCTTGTTTTTGCATAGGTGATGCAATCACATCACCTTTATCTACAGATATCATATGAAACAATATTGATATGTTGTAATATTGATATGTTGATATTTCTTAATAAAGAACTAAACATTTTATGAGGTGTCCTAGTCTTTTCACATGACTATTTAAATATCTAACTAGATACTGCTCGTCAGTTACACGGTATCTAAGCTTTGTAACATAACCAGATTAACTGAGAATGGAGGAAAAAGATATTCTGTTAGTCATTGGAGGGAGTGTGCGGATTGATTGCAGTTCCAGGAATACAGGACAGATTGTGTCCTATATAGGAAATAATAAATAAATAAATAAACTCCCCTCACCCATCAGGAAACTGAGACAGAAATGTACCAGTTATTCATATCAGTCGACATTTCTATATCAGGGCCTCAGCAAGTAATCACAGGAAAGCAAGACAGCACAAAACAGATAATGAAATTTTCTGAGGTACATATATGGGGACACAAAACCCACAGGTCCATTAACCTGACCTTTATGCTAAATAAAAATGGGAGGTGCAAAAAGTAGGTTACATTTCATAAGCAAGGAAACTACATCCTCACCCCCAAAACAATGGAGGGTTAACCAGTCATTTTGTTATTTGTCAGTTATTGAGGGGAGTGGAGTGATCAATTGCACCAGACAAATCACACGAAAAGTACCTACCCATGAGGAGGAATTAAAAAATGACCAGGAGCTACAATTGGGCTGAGTTACTGCAGTGGGCGAAAGCCCCCAAGTTCCTAAAGAGTTCACAGTTCCTGAAAAAATGGGAAATGGCCGAAAGTTTGTTCGCTGGTTATTTTACACAATTTGTGGACTCCTATGGAGTCGCCTCTATAACCCCCCATTCCCTCTACTGCTAAGGAATGCCAGGAATGTGCCTTTTGTAAGAAGGAACATGCTGGAATTTGTCAGCTGAGGGAGTCTTGCTAGTTTTTTAATATGTAATTTCCTCTGAGTGCTTGATAAGTTCCATAACAAGAAAGTCCATGAGTGCTGTGTAACAAACATTATTTTATGTCTGAGGAGAGCTGTGGCTAATTTCTTCAAACCTTTCGTTTCTTTTGCAAATAACTTATTTTAGTAGCCCTTTCACCCAATGGCTTGATATTTAGATGTACCCCAAACAGAACAAGTGGACGCAATTTGTAATGTAGCTTGTTAATAAAGTTCATCCAAAATCTATTTACATGCTCTGTGTCAGCCTGGCCTGCACCATGGAAATAAATAACAGCTGTAATAGACTGTAAAGTCCATTCAAAGTATCTATGCTGTCTGAATACTCACCACAAGCTGGTATTAACTCTTATATATAGCCATGTGGTTTGTTCGTTTTCATGCCAAAATGCAGGATTATCTTTGTGGCTCTGGTGTGGTACACATATCTTTACAATAACCATAAATCTATTCTAGGCCATTCAAATTTATCATACCATAGACCCTGGCCCTAAAACGAGAATGTTCAAGTTATCAGAGAGGGACATTCATCACTATGTCTTATTACTTCTTTTGTGCACGTTCTACTTCACCGTATCAGTGGCAGGAGCCGAGCAAACAAGTCCAAGTAACGAATAAGATGCATGTCTGCAAATGAAAATGGTGCAAGATACAAGCAGAGATGTAGCTTGAAGGTGATCTTTGATTATTGGAATCTCAAAAGACATAGTTCACAACAAGATTCTGGAGGGCATTTTGTCAAAGGAAGATAAATACCTTGATTTTCACATTTGGGTACCCCCCACATACTAATGGATAGTGTAAGCACCTCAACTAGGAAATCGTCATTTTCTCTGTTTGTATTTTGTATTTTGTGTCAGTACCTTCTGTGGGCAGAGTATGGGCAGCTGGAGCCAACCGATGTTCCCAGCGGTTAATGAATGGTTCAAGTCGAGTGGTCAGGTATGAGAGGCTGCCCATGTGCAGCTGTTATGCACAGTAAGATAACAGAAAGCAGTGCAGTGAGTCTGGTTGTCTGCTCAAGTCATAAAGCTTCTTCTCCGGTCAAAGTAGTTATCCCTATGTTGCATTGATCCTTTTAAGATTCTGCATAGCATAAACCTAATAATTGTCTAACAAGCTGCAATTTTCCAATCATTACAGCATCTCCTCAGTGTTCCACATTAACTTCCTGAAGCCCATTTCTTACAGCCGTCTGCATGCACCCTCTGAACAGCCGACAATCCCATCTCCTCTGGATGTCAATGGGTCCCCAACGTACACAATCACTACTCTCCTGGACTCTCGGTGACTTTTGGGCCACCTCCAGTATCTTGCTGCCTGGATGGAGTAAAGGCTGGAGGAGGAGTGCTGGGTTGAGCCAGGAGTTCCACCGCGCACATCCCTACCAACTGCCCCCCGCCACATGGACATCCATAAAGCGGTAGCCTTGGTCGTCAGGAGATGCCCTTGAGGTGGGTACTGTGAG
This sequence comes from Mormyrus proboscirostris, assembly GCA_026779585.1. Classification (NCBI taxonomy): domain Eukaryota; kingdom Metazoa; phylum Chordata; class Actinopteri; order Osteoglossiformes; family Mormyridae; genus Mormyrus; species Mormyrus proboscirostris. The sequence goes on from JAODKF010006684.1 coordinate 6,505, forward strand.
AGGAGATGCCACTGCCCTCTTGTTATCACATCCCCTCACCAAATTATTACATTGCTGCTCATTGCCCGATTCCCAGGTTTCCTCTTTCTGAGTAATTATTGTACATTTCTATTAACAATAGGGCATTACCAAAAAAGAACACAACAGCCCACAGACACATTCATAGAGCAGGTAGCAACTCAGAGTTCGCCCATCTTCTCAGACGGTTAGCCCAAGCAGATATTCATTGAGTTATGGCTAATGAAAATCTTCATGTGAATCCTGGTGTAAAAAGTGAACTCCCAGACTAGGAAGTCTACAAATACTTCACCCTTACTCCCTTCAACACTCAGTTTCAATAGTGACAAGATCTTACTACAGTCTTGTTAAGATGGCAGGTCCAAGACTACAAAAGTCATGAACGTCTGACTTGTTTATTTGACATCAGAATTACTCTTCCTCTGCTTGGTCCTTGTCATCACTGTGGGTGGACCTGAGCCTCATTAACCACTGAAATAGTAGCTCAGTGAGGTGGTGACACAACTGGGAGAAACATTCCCAGACTGTAACCTATGAAGCCGGATTTATGGTGTAAGCAGATCTTGTGAGGAAAGATGAAGCAAGCTGATTGACATAGGTTGCTAGTGGAAGCGAGAGGAGTACATGAATAAAGTTATCAACAGGGGAAGGGTGTGACGCAAATAGTTTTAAACAGTAGTAAAGTGGCAAAATCCACCAGCTGCTCTTCATCAAGTTCAGCTTGTTGTAGTAGTTCTGTTCGTTCTCTCAGACCCTTGATGCAATTTTCAGGCCTTATGGCTTTCTTATCAATAGAGCCCTGAACAGCAAGGACCAGGTGATATAATCATGTGTGTCTGGTTTGTGTGTTATTAATAAGAAAGTTAAACCTAGCAGGGTCTTCAAATCTGGAGCTGGGAAGAAACAGTCATAATTATCATAGCCTTCCAGCATATACACATCAGGCATATAAATAATTACTATATGTGCACCACATAAAACGCTGTGTTATAAAACAGGACTCATTTTAATTACAGGGCAAGTCTACTTGTCTGTCTCCTATCAAACTTTCACCCTAAATTTAAAGAAGTTTTTCCACAGCAATTACAGTAATAACACAAGATTATACCTTCTGACCAAACTTGACTGAATGGCAAGACAGGATTTTTTCTTTTAAATGTATATTTCTCTATCAATCTAAATCAGCAGGAAAAGTTAGTTAGACCTCTGCACCAACACAGGTCAGGCGTTGCTTTTGTTTAAAAACACCAACGACCCCGAAATCCATTAAAATATTAATGTGAGTCCATGTTCACACTGGAATGTGAGCTAAAAATAGACCCTGTGACTATAGCAGCTTCCGTTGTACTTCCATGTTATTTAAAAGTGCCCTGAGCTCTATAAATTAAAATAGACATGGCTCCTTAACAACCAGCAAAGAGAAACACTCAGTAATGACAGGATAAAATACATTCTTACAGCAAGAGCCATGTAGCTGAGTTGTGGGTCCGAATTGAGTAATGTTTTATATTGGACTTTCCCATTACTTTCTTAAAATATTTAGGTAGAATTAGAGGAGAGTTTTCAGATGCTGAAACCCCTAATTTAAATGATCACAGATGTTACATTCATGTAATTTAAACTTTAGATAACAATATTTCAGTATTTTGGAAAAGAGAAAACTTTTATGAATGGATAAGGCACAACAAAAGAGATTCGGGGGATATTGCACAAAGCAGAATTTCCCAGTTAGTTGGATAACTTAAGCCAAATGTGAAGACTGTCCAATAGGAGGAGAGGTAAGTGACCTTCCTAGTGGACAATCCTAATATTTTGCTGAAGATATCTGGCTAATGAAAGCAGACTGCTTTGTGGAAGACCCCCTCTCTCTTTTCCACCACTAGGGTATTTTGTGTCCATAAAAAAATTCAGTTTATTATGAAGGAAAAGCAGTGCTGGAAAATTATGCAAAAACAAAGTAGGGCCAGAGTTTTGTATTAACCAACTGCAAAAACCCAAACAAACAAGCAAGCAAACAAACTATAAATTATCTTGCTTGGAGTTTAAAGCATTCGTTGTGGGACAGCAGGAACTTCTGCAAATAGGGATGAGAAATACACATGGAAAAGGAGGTGAGAAATGTCAGAGCAACAGTGAATAAACAATATACACAATTTTCTCAAACAGCGTTTATGTTGAGAACTCTTTTGCTCGAGTATATTTTCGAACACCAAAATGGTTTAGTTGTCTACTAACATTAAACAGATCAAATTAAAAACCTGATATGTGATGTTTGCATAAGTATAAGAAGCTCCTGGTTTACACCGATGACTAATTAATTATAAATGACACAGAGGTGACAGTTGTTAGACCATAATTAAGCATAATTAGGTAATACGTACTCCTAATGTTTCTCTCGGAATATAAAATGTACCCATTGGAAGGGACCCAATGTCATTGTTGACAATCTTTGCAAAAACAAAGACCCAGGAGTATTCTGTTGATGTGAGAAACAAAGTCATTGAAATGCACAAGGCTACTAATCTGTCATGATCTGTCAAGATTCTATCATGGTGGCAACCCACAAACCTGCTAAACACCAGTAGTAAAGAGCACCATTATGCTGAAGGAGGTCTTCTGAGTTTGGACAGTTTGCAGGACTTTGACAGAAGCTGACAAGAAAGACAGGCTACACAAAACAAGGCTTTGCCATTGCAGATTCTGTCCTCGTTCTGGAACAATGGACAAGCTCTTTACCCTCACAAGGATACTGAGAGTGTTCTTATGAGTTTACCTAAGCAGTCTACATGTGTTTTCTGCATACAACTATGTCCCTCTAGGGGTCCTGTAGAGGGGTACTCAGAGAATATAGTATGCTGGTCCTGATGCTCTGGGCCATTAGATCCCTGTATAAATGGAGTTGAGCCAGACTCCTTCCCAGTTGGCGCTGGACTTTGCCAGAGCTACCCCTTGTTACCAATTCGATTCAATTCAATTCAATTCAATTCAATTCAATTCAATTCAATTCATTTTACATAGTGCATTTTCACAACATTTCATTATCCTAAACCACTTTACATTATCCTGGCCCAAAGTCCACAGTGAGCAAACCAGAGGCAATAGTGGCAAGGAAAATCTTCCTAGAAGGAAGATACTTTGAGAGGAACCAGATTCAAAGGGGAAGCCCATCCTCCAGGGACTGGCAGAGGAAGACAAATGAACCAAATAGCAAAATGTCCTAATTTACTTAATTTACATTTCTGTTCATAACAATTTATAGACAGAATTTCTAGACACAATCAGGAGGTGGAGGGTGTCAGGTTTAGTGACCTCAGGACAGCATCTTTGATTTTTGCAAATGATGTGGTCCCGTTGGCTCTTCTGAGCCGTGACCTCCAACGTGCACTGGAGATATTTGCAGCCCTAAGTGTAAAGCAACCAGGATGAGGATCAGTACCTCCAAGGTCATAGTTCTTAGTTTGGGAATGAGTTACTGCCTCAAGTGAATGAGTTAAAGTATTTCAGGGTCTTGTTCACAAGTGAGGGAATAATGGCTCAAAAAGACTGTCAATCTACATTGCAACCCTCATCTATGGATAAAAACTCTGGGTTGCAACAAAAAAAAAAGAGATACAAGCAGCTGAAATGCTTTCTTCACAAGGTGGCTGGGTCAAACTTAGAGATAGGGTGAGGAGCTTGGACATTTTCGTTTCCAAGATTGGCAGATGACCCTGCCGAGCCGGTGCACCGAGATCCCCAGGGTACCGAGATCCCCAGGAGTCTCCTTCATCCGTGGCCTCCTGCCACATGCACACCTTAGGACAGTCGTCCCTCGGCTCATTGCGCCTCGACTTTCGTGGCTTTATCGTGGTTTTTTGTATATGAAACTAAGCACTGGAGGAAGATGCCTACCATCCAGGAGAAGGTGAAACTCTTGGATATGATCAAAGATGGCAAGAAAATCATGGAGGTTGCCCGCCATTACGATTTGAATGAGTCTACTGTTCGCTCCATCCGAAAAGATGAAAAGGACAACCACGCAACAGCTACTGTGTCTTTCAACAAGGAAGCAATGTGCGTCGTGACATTCGTAATAAGTTCATAGTGAAAATGAAGTCTGCCCTAGCTGTTTGGATCAGTGACAGCCGCAATAATGTTAAAAAATGCATTCAGAAGGTCGTAAACAGGTTTTCTGTGCTCTAACTATGAAAATATTCAATTTATAAATAAAGAATCCTACTTCACGGAAATTCACTTATCGTAGTCGAGTCTGGAACTGATTAACCGGTGGTGTTTCCCCTGCAACCAGCATGCCCAATCCCTGGATCCCTTGCTTGCTGATAACATGAAAGTGTATTTTTAAATGTCAACTAAACGAAAAATCTCATGAGAAACTAGAAAAGCTGAGCAACTCTGAAATACTTCCAGAAAAAGGATAAAAATCTGGTAAAATGTCCCTGGGTGATGAGTGGAGGCAAACCAACTGTAGAGGGAGAACATCTAATGCAGACTGTGAGAAATGGCACAATCCTCAAAGCTAGGCGGATACCACAAGGTTATATTTAAACTTTGATCTCACTGTGGTTTGGGGTGTGGAGCTATGAATGACTACACTAATGGTCAGGCAGGGAGACCAGTCTGGGACCAGTCCAGTTTGACTATGAAAATCCTCCTTTCATACCTGGACAAGGTCCTGTATTTTTCCTTCCAGAGAGAAAGTAAGTTACAGTTGGAAAACAAAATATTTGTGTAAATTGATAAAAGCCAAAGAAGCTAAGACTGCGTAGATCTACTTAACAGGAACAGGCAGAGCATTTGTGCCAGAGGCAGTATTGGTAAAGAATGTGTGGGAGACTTGAATGTTAAATAGTGGAGGAATGCATTCTCCTATCAGCCTCTTGTAATGTTTATGCATTAGGAAGCCAAACTGGAATCCTTTAGACAACATGCTAGATTAGACGGGCTGCAAAGAGCAGGAGTATGATCTTCTCAATCATTGTAATCTTACTTTTTTACAGCATGGGCTTTTATGACCAGGACCACATACTGATTTTTTATGTATATGTGTGTGGGTGGATTAGGTTTATATTACATATATAATGTCCCTCACAATATAATAAAAACCTGTTTTGTTTTTGATGTTGTTGGGACCATTTCTCAGGTCCCTACTAAGATCTGTGAAAGCAGTCAAAAAACTAAAAATGCCAAAAGACTGAACTACAGAACTGCAGAGTGAGTCACACCAGCACCATCCATGACGCTTCAAATATCTCACTGACTGTTAATAATGCAATAATAATGTTAATATGACTGGTCACAATCCTAATAATGTAATACTGTAATTCTAATAATCTAATATAGTATTTAACTAAGCATACAGACAGTGGTATGCACTGTAAACAAATGCTGCAGGTATAATCAGCCCATTAATTGATTTTATAAGTCGGTATTACAGGACTATATTATTAATATACCCCATATAGCCTAAATACCCCATACTTCCAATTAGAGAATTCTTAGATTAATTAAGCCAATTAGCCTACAAACTCACTTCACCCAGGACCCTCAGAGGTATGACTCATTCACCCATAAGTATGGCACAAGGACATGGGCTGTGAATAAAGCATTCATGTGTCTGCCAGGACTTTGCAAATGATGAGCTATATGTGGATCCTTGCAAAAGAGCTGTATATAATTGTAACTAAATTGCAGTGGGGATATCGGACTCAAACACGTCTATAAGGAAAAATGCTATATGCAGCCTACATGCACACAGGGGACTCACTGTTCTTCTGACTGTGCCTGTCATGTTCCTAACACACTTTGTTATTACGGTGGAACATTCCTTCCACATTACAGAACTGATGTGTTGAAAGCGTTCCTCTAACTCTGTGTTTTTTTTTGTTACAGTGGTGCCGTTCCAGGAAAGTGGTCGTGAACCAATTTGTACACTAACCAAGGCAATTTTCCCCATAAGAAAGCACTGAAATTTAATGAATCTGTTCACAAGCCTACCAAATAATTTTTTCATTAATTTTCTGGTTTTTATATTAAAAACTTTAAAGAGAAACACAATAAAGTGTGGCAACAGGCGGACCGATGCATCGTGGGAGCAGAGAGAGACAGTGAAGACTTGCTTGTCGGGGAAATCACGCTCTTTATTATACACTAATATAAAAAAGGAATCTGGTTGAGGAATCTGCATTTATGCAGTAGCACACAGTTTTTAATTTAAAAAACAAGCCTGGATATGGTTCCATTAAACAATATATTTAACAGTTCATTTGATCAGGTGTTAATTTCAAATCGCAGTACAACCTTGAGTATATTACTGATGTACTTCTGGTACAATACAAAAATAATGGAAGGGTAAGTTTGGCATTGCTATAAATTTTATATATGCATTGATATTATACAGTATAAGATTCACAATGAGTTTGGAAGTTTATAAACTCCAGCCGAAGAATGTGTATAAAAAACACATATGTGTAAAATGTCCCATCACCTACTATTTCAGCCATTTTTGATGCCCCCATAAAACACATTTTCCATTGGTCCATTCAAGACTGACACAATCCCCCAGGGCAGCCACTTAAGTACAACCCAATTCTGAACTATCACCATTTCAGTTCTACTGAACTTTGAGTAAATCTACATTTTTCCTAATCACACTAGAATACGTAAATATTTTCTTAATGTTATTATTTACTACACTGGGTGTAAAACCATTTCAGTTTCCTGTAGTGAGGCAATTAAACTTAATGACAATCGTCTTTGTTTTACTTTAGACCGTAAAGCCAGCCCATGATATTTGCCCATTCTAAACATTTATTACTTATACAGCATATATAGGCACATCATCATATGAACAATGGGGAATAAAGTACAATTCCTATAACTCTAAAAGAAAAAACTAAACGTGATTATAGGTTAGTTATTTATGGAACTATAACTACTATGATCCATTAATTTCATCCATCAGTACAGCTGGATGTTAGTTGCCTATACTTCTAAAATAAAATGGACTCTGCCAGACCTAACCACCTGCAGCAATATCAGACTATTCCAGTCTACAATCATTATACAAAATTCACAAGCTCCTGAAATCTCCAAGGAATAGTTTTGCTTTATGCCTAGTACAAAATAATGCATTATTACACCGTGCATATTCACTTGACTAACTCTGGTACTCTGACAATACTGCACTATACACCTGGAATACCTGTGGAGCGCCTATGAAGGCCAGATGGAAACTGCATATCACAGTGGAATAATAATTAAAAAAAAAAAAAAACACAGGCAGTATTATGTTATGCCATGCAATTATACATCCAGCACCACTGGTCTACAAGGAGAGGGTGGTTCCAGGAGCTGCACAGCAAACACCTTTCTAT
>JAODKF010006685.1:0-13845 GCA_026779585.1 Mormyrus proboscirostris
GCCTTCCTAACATTATATATTTTTGATTTGAACTTTGCTCTTCGGACACTAAACTTAACCTCAAATTTAACCATGTTTAAACTTGCCAGGCAAATCAATCTTCATGAAATACCATCATGCATTTCTAGTGTAATATGAAACACGAAGCTTATATATTTATATAAAATGCTCTATTTCCTATTTCTCTATTTTTGTGCCACTTCTATGAACAGAATGTACTTGAGTTCTCTGCTTGGGCAAAGGGACGGCGGAGACGTCAGGTGTGAAAACCACCACGAATCGGGAGGTAGTGAGAGGGGGGCGTGGCACACAGGAGGATCGGCATAAGTAGGGCATGACAATTTCACATATCATTGCCGAAACTTGTGTTGAAAGTATCTCAGGAGATTTAATAAAAATCAATAAAACCAATTCATGTCACATATGTTTCACCGATTTCACATACATTAAAATATTTTTGAAATCTTCTCAAAAAAGACAATATCACCACACCATACATTTTATTTTTTGGTTTACATAACTAACATGTCCATTACATATATTTATGGCAATTAAATCAATAAGTAGTTAATAGGCTATATCAGAAAATCACAGAATAATAGCTGGTGTACACAAGGCAGACTGAAACTTATAATCTAGTGATCAACTTGAGAGAGACACTGAGGCAACCTCAAAATATAGACATAGAACTCTGAACCAAATCATGGGTAAGATTGAGACAGACACTGACCCATGCTGGAATCATCATTTCATTAGCTTAGCATCTAATCTAATGCAGGGTTACACTGCGTACTTGATTATATGAAATACATTGGATTGTATTTAAGCATCATTCATACTCAAGTGAAAGGATAATTATAAATCCAGGTTATGAAAAGATTTGTGTCAAGAAAGGTACAGAAACAGCCTAATGGAGGTTTACAGGAACCTAACGTGTGGCATAGAACACAAGGACATGGACAGAGTGAGGCAACGGTACAACCCCTCAATATGATAAACTCATCTACTCTGAGTCTTTCTCACAGTCATCAAAGTAATTGTCAGCAAAGTCAAGCATCTGCTTCATGGCGCTGAGGAGCAGGATGTCACAGGTGTCATTCAGCTTATTCTCATCATAGTAATTCTTCACTGGAAGCACATTTAATGGTGGGATGCCCAGACAATCGCTAGCTCTGTAGATCTGCCGAGAGAAATATATATTCATGTATTTTCTTCAGCTGCTGTATCACAAAATTAGTGTCATACGGGTTTATAAAAAGTCATAACTGAAATAGTATTAATCTGTCTTTAGCAGATGCTGCAGAATGGGAATGTACAGTAGAACAAACGGGTCTGTCGAATTTTTTTCAACATGTATCTCGACCAAAATATTGGAACTCGACCATACCTGTTAAAACATGTATGGGTCGAGAAGCGTTCAACTCTACCCATTCGGACCTCAAAAGGGTCCATGGCGCACGCACACATTTGTACTCACCAGCAGAACACCCATCCAAACTACGCGCTCGTGTCGCTCAGCGTAAAATTATTAGTCTCAAAATATGAGGCATGCATGTATGCGCTCGCGAGCAGAAAAACCCATCCTGCCTACGTCCTTGCTGCACCCTTTTATGGAAGGTAATCAGGACCAAAACGTCTTAAACTTTTCACCTAGGGACGGCATTATTTCACAGCTGCAGACATAAAAAAGGCACACCTAAAGATGGCAATAAGTCACATCTTTATGATTCACATCTACAGCCGTATAACTCCACATACAAGCGGCATTTTGCAGCATTTCATGTCTTGATGTCAACAAACTGATCTTTCAAAATAAAAGCACCATTATCTTCTAAACACAAACAACAAAACAAAATCAAATTCTTCAGTTTGGTTATTATTCTGTGTGACTTTCCTTATATGCAATGAAATAGACCAGGGTGATAAATAAGTATTATATATAATATTGTCATGGAAATAAATCAATACTTAATCAATTAGCCTTTGATTACAGTTTAAAAAATTAAAAACAAAATTCTACAAAATAGCTGCAGTATACGGATCCCCTAAGATGTCACGGTAGGAAAATACTTTTTAAAATAGCTTTGTGTTTCTTCTCAATACTTTTGCGTTCCCTCGCAATACTTATAATAGTATTAATAATAAAATACGTATATAAACATAAGTTGCATGGTTTACATTGTCTCCCATAGGTTAATGCTTAAAGCTCAGTTTACAGGACTTGTTTGTATTATTTAAGTTTACCCATGCTGTCACACTGCAGCAAGTAACAAGTGGGCAAGTGTAGTGGGATCACAAATATACTGTATGGCAATACTAAAGTATTGTGAGAGAAAGCATAGCTATGTAAGAAATATTTTCCCACCCTGACTTCTTAGGGGTACTGTAGTTACTGTACCACTAATGAATTGTACATAAATCTGCAAATAAACAGGAGGGAAGCAACAAATGTAATGATCTACAAATAAGCAGACCATGACCATGGTATATATTCATCAATTGTCTTCTGTGGGTTACAAATAATAAAGTCCAATAAAAACTTCCATATAAGTTCCACATCCCATGTGGTGGCGTGTTACAAACCGTCATCGAAATAATGAAAAAATGTTGCTGTAAACAGTGTATTTTGTGCCACCATGAAATAAACGACGTACAAATATGAAATGACGGACGTTTTTGTTTCGGCATCCGATATATATCATCATATTGCAGAGCCCTATATATAATAACGAAATGTATTTTGGTTATGTATTTTCTATGTACCCTAAATATATATATGTACGTATATGAAAGGAATACCAACATTGTTTCAACAAAAGGATAATACCATAAATTGCCATTTATTTCATGTTTATTGCTTTTGTATGTGTGTTTTTTCAGGTCTATCAGTTTTGTATCATTAGTTAGCCAGGTTGAGAGTTTTAAATTGGTAATCAGTCAGGGCTAACTGATTAAATTCATTTACATTATATCTTATGGGGAAATTTGACTTGGAACTCAGCCAAATCCTAATTCGACCAGCCTTCTGGAACACATTAAGTTCATATTCCATGGAACAACTGTACAACTAAAGTTCTAAAGCTCCTAAGGGCAATTAAATGTTAAACAATTTTACTTGTCAACAGAGGTTTTTAGTGTGATAGTATACTTAATCAGGTTATGTTGAACCAATATCAGAATGTATTCACTGATGAGCTTCTGACCACTTATGTAAGACGCTCTGGCTAAGAGCGTCTGTCCAAATGCTGTAAATGTAAATGCAAATTTTGGACACAAATGTGTCATCAATCCATCCGTAACCCTCCATTTAGTACATGGTCAGTATATCCCAGGTAACAGAGGACCTGAGGAAGGAGACACAGAATGCTGGTTTATGGAGGTATGAGGCCGCAGTGCTACCGACAGGGTCATTTTGCTACCTGAAAATTTATTTTAGAAAATAAAATTGAAATAAAGTTTTGGAACCATTGGAGTATAATAAACCAAAGGTTCAGACACCCCAGGGCTGTGGGCTCGAACCCTGCTGCTGGCTCCATGTGTGATGTTGGCTTCTTCACCCTGTTTCCTCCTACAGTCTGCAAACATTTCATCAAGTGAACTGCCATCGAACATTATTGTGTTTCTCTGGGTGCATGTTGTTGCCACTGCTAATTTGGCCATTAGTTGGCATTTTGTCTACTTGTATCCAGAATCAGCTTTTAACCATTTATTGTGCTGCATATTTTGCTGCAGAAATTCAGGCTAATTTCCTAGTCAAGAGTTTAGCCTATTGGGGTGTTTTGGGGTGCCTCACAACAAGAAGGTCCTGAGTTTGGTCCCTGGTCTTTCTGTGAGGAGTTTGCATGCTCTCCCTGTGTTCAAATGGGTTTCCACTGGGGGTTCTGGTTTCCTTCCATGGTCCTAAAGTGTGCAGGGCAGGTTGGTTGGTGAGTCTAAAATTGGCCTTGTGTGTGTGCACCCTGTGGCGTGTTGGTGACTGCCCAGGGTTGGTTCCTGCCTGCATTCCCAGGATAGGTTCCAGTTGCGGTTAAACAGTTACAGTGATGGATGGAGTCCAGCATCAGGTTTCCACTGATGCTGTGCTGATACATGGGTGCAGTTTTAGGACCGATTCCAGTGTTAGATGCTGATACTCACCAGATCCTTTATGTAGCAGCTGTGGTACACGTTCTTCAAGTCCTTTTCCACATGAGGACATGCTCTGTCCACTTTGGTCAGTAGCACCATTAGAGGAACACCTAAAAACATCAATAGAAAAGTCTCACTAGTTACATTTATCACAAAATGTTGTATGGAATAAGTCATCAAACTCACAGCAGTCCCAACCCCTTAAGTGTGCCCAATGTGACAGAAACCCCTCTAGGTTCTCACAGATGGAGAAGCTCTGTGTGGAGGAGCATCCAGGAGCTCCTTCAGTTACACCATGAGTACTGTTTCTGCCAAAGGTACGGAAAACATTCAGTTTGAGATTCTCCATTCTAGTTAACTGAATTTCTCTTGTTTTTTTTTTCTAAATTTCTAAATTGAAATGAGTCATTACTTCTCAGAGATGAGCTTCTTCATGTTACTGTGTGGCTTCAACTAAGATGGCGCCCACCGTGGCCAACGTATTTGCTTTGCTCTCCTGACTTCAAAGTTTTTTCTTTGAAGAAATGGAGCAAACTCTTCAGGACTGTTTTTGGCAGCACTAACTGGGATGTATTTAGAACTGCCTCTCTGAGGGGAGACTCCACTGTCGATAGCAGTATGCTGCTGCTGTTTCTGGGTATATCAGCACATGTGCTGACATCATCGTTCCCACAAAATGCCGCAGGCTTTATCCAAATAATAAGCCTTACATTAATGGGGAGGTGCGATCCAAGCAACGTGCCCGCTCTGCTGCATTTGTCTCTGGTGACGCAGATAGCTATAAGAGGACCAGATACAATCTGCGCAGTACCATCAAACATGCCAAGAGACAGTACTGACTGAAACTGGAGGATTATTACACTGCATTCAACGCATGTGACAAACAGAGGACACTGTGGGGTACAGCAAGCCAGACCACACTACCGTATGAGCTGAATGAGTTCTATGCCCGCTTCGAGGCACCTAACACTCACCGCCGTGAAGAGCTGCCAGTCGCGTATGGTGAACTATTGTCAGTGACAACAGCGGAGGTGCGTCGGGTCCTGAGCCGAATCAACCCACGTATGGCAACAGACCCAGTCTCCACCCCAGGGCACACACTCAAGGCTGCTCATCCGAATTAACTGGGGTTTTCACTGACATATTCGACCTGTCCCTGGCACAGGCATCTGTGCCTTCTTGCTTTAAGGCTACCACCATTGTGCCCCATCCAAAGAAATCACAGGTGAGCTGTCTAAATGACTATCGTCCCATTGCACTCACTCCTATTGTGATGAAATGCTTTGAGACACTAGTCATGGCACACATTCAGAAATCAATCCCAGCGACCCTCGACCCCCTACAGGCTCCAGTCAGTGAGAATTGGTAACCAGACATCGGGCATAAGAAGAATCAGCACAGGTTGCCCCCAAGGCTGTGTGCTGAGTTCGCTGCTTTACACCCTGTTTTCCCCTGACTGCGTGGCCTCACAGAACAACACGAGGATCATTAAATTTGCTGATGATGCCACAGTCGTAGGGCTGATCACCTGGGGAGCAAAGACAGACTATAGGCCTGGTGTTGGAAAAACAACCTCACTTTGAACACAGATAAGACCAAGAAGATGATCATCGACCCAAGGAAAAAGAAGTCGCAGCACACTCCTATTCATATCTGTGAGGCCGAAGTGGAGAGAGTGGAAATCTTCAAATTCCTTGAAACTCACATCAGTGAGAATCTGACTTGGACTCAAAATACAGAACAACTCATCAATCAGGCACACAAAAGACTGTACTTCCTGTAGAAGCTGAGGAAATTTGACATGCCAACCAAAGTAAATCCTAACCAATCTCTACAGGGATAGAGTGGAGAGTGCCATCACCAGTTTCGTCACCGTATGGTATGGTAACTGTTCTGTGCAGGAGAGGAAGGCTCTCCAGCATGTAATTAAAACTGCACAATACATTTCTGGAGCAACCTTCCCCTCTCTGCAGGACAGGAGGGTCATCAAGAGGGCCCACAACATAATTACAGACAATATACACCCCCAAAACATTGTGTTCACACCACTCCCCTTAGGAAGACGCTATAGGAACATAAAATCACGCACCACAAGACTGACAAAAAGTTTTTTTTTCCCTCAGGCAATCAGACTCTTGAACAATGGTAAAAGCTCAAATTAATCTGACCTTACGTCTATATTCATATCCAACTCCTACTGTATGTCATTCAGCACTGTGCATTTTATCGAGTGATTCTTATATTTTAATAATTTTTAATTGCTATTTATTCTTTTCTTATGTCTTTTTTTGAAGGTGAGAAAGCAAAGTAAGAATTTCATTACATGGTTCTAATGTGTACATGTTTTTTACTGTGTATATGACAATAAACTTCTTGAACTTGAACTTATTCAGTACTATCCATGTTCCCAGAAAGCCAGGTGATAACACACATTAAAACTTACATACAAAATAGCTGATCTAGTTGTTTATAAATTTAAACTCCAGATCTGATGCCACCTCCCTCCCTGTTCTCCCCACTTACTCACCGCGGAAGCGATTATTCATTCGGATTTCATCAACTTTCTTCTTTGTGCTTGGGTCTAAAAGTCCAGGTGATGAGCTGTCCATCACATACACCACACAGTGGATCCTGTCCTTAACAGGCAATGTGCTGCATGACTGAGCTTTCATTGGCTGCTTAGGGTTGAACTAAAGAAACAAAAAGGCGTGAATGACATACAGACATCTACTGACTTTGAGATCACGAGGAACTCAAACAAAATATCATGTGAGTCTATTCATATGACAATTATGTGACAAGAGTATGTTATTTATGCTAAAAACAGAACAGTGAATGAGATTTGGTTTTCTCAGAAAATAGTGTGGAAAGAATAAGACCAGTGACTTCTGTAAGGCCTTACAGGAATCAGACCTGCATGTACTGCTGCAGCAGTAAGTTTTTGAGGCCTGATTAGATACACAGTTCTTACCTTGTACTTGTCCTGTATGTATCCTTCCAGGATGTTCATAATATCCGCAGGGTTCACACCTCCATTTGCTGTTGGTTCCAATCCCATGGTGTCACACATTTGGAATCCCAGAGGCTGTCCGCCTCGACCAGCCTTCACCTGGTAAGTGCGATACTAGAAAAAGACACATGGTGATGACACCTGATCTTCTAGCTACTAATACAGTTCTGCAGATCTCAGATTGATGTAACTTGATCAGTGGTGAGGAGCTCTTCAGCTCAGATGGCCCACTTTATTTTTATTTTTTACAATACATGGTTAATCTGTTTAACAGCCAGCATTAAAATGTTTGTGGGAATGGGTGGGGATGGTATTTACTGAGCTGGTGACGCTGCTGATTAGTTGTTCTTTTTTTGTGAAAACTAATCGTTTGATCGGCAGGCTGGATTTAATAATAATCAATTATCACGTGAATCAGTGCAGTGTGATTCAGTTGGCATTAAGGAAACAGCCCAATCTTGGTTTTGCTCCTATTTAACTGATCATTATCAGTTTGTCCACATGAAAAATGAATCTTCTAAGATCACAAAACTCAAATATGGTGTCCAACAGGGATCAGTGCTTGGCCCACTACTGTTCACTGTATATATGCTACCACTAACATTATCAGAAATCATGGTGGTGGGTTTCATTGTTATACTGATGCACAGTTTATATATACATATAGAGAGAGAAAGAGAGAGACAGACAGAAGGCAGGAATGCCTGTGCCAGGGACAGGTCGAATATGTCCGTGAAAACCCCAGTTAACTCAGATGAGCAGCCTTGAGTGTGCGCCCTAGGATGGAGTCTGGGCCTGTTGCCTTACGTGGGTTGATTCGGCTCAGGACAGTTTGAAGACTGTCTATTAGATATCCGGTGCTGGACGGAAAAGAATTTCAGTATGTTAATCACAGAAAAAACAGAAGTACTGTTAATTGGTCCCAAGGCTGCTCAAAATAAGTTTGACAACCTCAGTCTCGGTGGCCTCCCTACCCAACCTAACACTGTGGTCAGAAATCTTGGTGACCTGGTAGATTCAGATCTATGTTTCGATGCTCACATAAAAAGTATTACTAGAACTGCGTTCTATCATCTACGGAACATAGCCAAGCCTCGGAGGACGCTCTCCTTTCATGATGCGGAAAAACTAATACATGCTTTCATAACTTCCAGACTGGACTACTGTAATGCCCTCCTTTCTAGTTGCCCATCTGGATCCTTACATAAACTTCAGCTTGTACAAAATGCAGCAGCCAGAGTCATTACAAACACTAAACAATTTGTTCATATTAGTCCTGTTCTATGCTCCATTTATTAGTTTCTAGTTAAGTCTCAGATTGACTACAAAATACTGCTATTAACTTATAAATCACTGAATGACCTTGGCGGCACGGTGACACAGTGGTTAGTGCTGCTGCCTCACAACAAGAAGGTCGGGCAAAGGACTTTTCTGTGTGGAGTTTTCATGCTCTCCCTGTGTTTGCATGGGTTTTTGCCAGGGGCTCTGGTTTCTTCCCACAGTCCAAAAGTGTGTGTGGTACATTTATTGGCCCTGTGAGTGTGTGTGCCCTGTAGTGTGTTGGTGACTGCCAAGGGTCGGTTCCTGCCTATACAGTACCTGTTGTTCCTGGGATAGGCTTTAGTTCCCCCTGTGACCCTGGTTGGGATTAAGTGGTCCCGGTAATAGATAGATAGATGGATGGCCTTGCACCAGAATACCTTAGTAATCTACTGGCTTTATACAACCCTCCTCATATTCTTCGATCTCAAGGAGCAGGATATCTGTCAGTGCCCAGGGTAGAAACAACTACAGTAGGCTGCAGAGCTTTCTCCTATAGAGCTCCTCAGCTGTGGAATAGTCTTCCACCAGATGTGTGAGATTCAGGCTCACTCTCAATATTCAAGTTAAAAACTAAAACACACTTCTTGAGGCTAGCTTATAGCAATTCTAGTTGTAGCTCTAGCTAACTGCTCACTCCCAGTTAGACCTATAGTGTGAGGTATAGAGCTGGGTGGGGATCGGTGCCATTGGCTTTGGATGAACTGAACTGTCAGTCTGTCACTTTAGCTTCATACCCCCTTGTGGGATTGGAGTGCTGACATTTCAGGGACCCCTCCCCCATGCCTGTGTTCCCACCTCCCTCTCCCTCCTACTTATGCTGCCATAGCCATATATGACGGAGCTTACATGCTGCACTCACATAACTGTTTGCACTGCCTCTAGTCTCCCCTACTTTGGCTAGTTGCACATTTTATTTCCCCTACTCTACCTGGGCTGTGCTGCCTGGCGACCTCAAATTTTTAAGATATCCTGCCAACCCTACTGCCTGTGACGTCTCCACTACCTGCGATGCCCTTCCAGTCTACTCACCCTTCTGCCTGTGATGTCTTCCCTGTATGCCTTGCTGCCATATTACTGTTCACCCCATCATTCCAAGCTCGAGCACCTGCCTATCATCACCTCCCTGTCCTGGCTTTGTGTCGCAAATGTGAAAAGGGACTTTGACTTTCCCTGCCAGCCCCAGGAGGATGGGCTCCACCTCTGAGTCTGGTACCTCATAATGATTCATCCTTCTAGGGAGTTTTTCCTTGCGATTGTCGCCTCTGGCTTGCTCTCTTACCTTTAACACTTTACAGTGTGCAGTGAGTCTTGTTTTTACAGTGTTAATCTTTATTAACTCTAATAGTGTTAAATTTACACCATATGGTGTTATGTCACATACCTCCACATATCTGCCCCATTTTAATATGCGCACAAGAAGTCATGAGGATCAGAAGAGCCACCCCAGATTTACCCACAATCATCAGAAAGACTTTGACCAAAAAGGACCTTTCAGCTTCTTATTGATTTTTATTGAAGCTTTGCTGATTCAGTTCTGACTGATCTTGATGATTAGAGAGCTGTGGTCCTGGTGGCGGTTTTCCCTATGTAGTTTTATAGGCTGATAACATCAAGAAGACAGCCTCTTTTAGACGTACAGGACTTGTCCCCTGAGTGGTTTATATTTTAACGGTGTGTGGGTGTGTTTGATTATCAGTCTTGCCCTGGGTTGATTAACATATGTCTGTAAAAATGTTAGGACAGTTGTGATACCCTTTTCTGTGCAGTTCCTGGTACCGCCCACTCCCCTGTAGATCAATGGTGCTGGATGTATATTTGCATTTCATGACACCGTACAGTTTTTGTTTTCTAATCCACCATGATTGTGATGAATATGGTATGTATGAAAACACAGACATTGTATGCTCGCTATGGTCTAATTTGAGAAGACATTGGCTGGGAAGAAAATGCTATAAAAAACCAATGGCTAGTTTTTCTTCTCAGTGTACACTCTCTAGGAAAAGTGTCCATGCACTTTCACAACTGAGGAAATTTCTTTGGGAAGAACTAATAGCAAAATGTAGTAAAGACTAATATCAGTGCCATACCAGCCTCGCTCATGGCGGGTTTTAAAAATTAAGCTTAATGAAAATCTGAATATTAAATGAGCAAAGTGATTTTATTTATTCTCCTATCCCAAGTTGTGGTCTAAAAGCATTAAGGCCAGCACCCATTATATCTGTTTTAGCAGAAATACACTCCTTCAACCATTGAGATATCTCTGACCTTTTTTCAGCCCTGCTAAATAATTATGTGATGCCATCTAACACAGCCTAGCTTCATAATTTGTGTTTGGTGACTGGTGCCATACTCTTCTAATATCACAGGCAGTTCTCAGGAGAGCTTGACCAGTTCTTTCTTACTCAAAGAAATCACATTCATGCTTAAATAAATACATTTATAACAATAGCTTTTCAATATTCCCTAACAAGCATAAGCACAGTTCTTTGGTTAACAACTACCAAGCTAAAATAAAACTTGCATAAAAAGAGAAAAGGCTATGTTGGTCTGAGTCTTTCTTATTATGGTGGGTTAGTAAAACACAGCAGCTGAATGCCCAAATGAGTTTAAATGAGAGTATATTAAAATGGGGCTGATATGGGCCACCCATTTTGTACTTGTGTGCCACCCATATGGGCTTGCAAGTTGGGAAGAGGTGGAGACACATTGTCTTAACACTCTATGTTGTAAATTGAACACTGTAATAGTTAATAAGTATTAACACTGTAAAAACAGCACTCACTGCAGACTTTAAAGTGTTAAAGGTAACACTGAATGGTGTGGACCCATATAAACACCATGCAGTGTTAATTTAACACTGGCACATTTGCGGTGCAGTTCTATTATTAAGAAGTACTGTTTTACAGTGCAAAAAAAGTTAGAAGAAATGAGAAATTTGGGATCTAGTCAAATCGTCAACAATTACATCCAGATAACTTGTTAATCCATGTATGAAGAACGCGAACACCCCCCCCCCCCAGATGCAGAGCAAACACCAAACCAGAATATCATCCCTCCTCTCAAGAATTTGAATTAGGCGATAGGTGTTAACACACCACAGCACACAGTGCAGAACAACAACCCCTATGTGACATTGTGACATGGGGGGGGGGGCAGCTAATTCAACACCCGGAGAGCAGTGCTTGGGGGTGGGACCTTGCTGGTTGGGGATTTGAACCAGCAATCGTCCAATTAGGAGAAGAACGTTATATAAGGACATTTGGATACACAAGTCAGGAAATGAAAAGTTAGACGATCACATTACCTGCAAGGTCAGGCTGGTTCCCATTTCTCCTGTTCTAGCCTGGCTTGTTATGTTGCCACGGAAGACAGAGTTGATGGAGTTGAAGAAGCTTGATTTTCCAGCTTTAATTGCACCAATGAAAAGAATCTGAGCATGAGGCACTGAATCGGTAAGGGGCTTGTAATCTAGTATATATTGCTTGAGTTCGTTTCTTGTGCTAAAGGAATGGAAATTGGAATGGAAATGGAAATTAGTCAAAATTTATAAGAAACACAAATATTCCTATATCTAATATACTGTATAACAGTTAACTCCAACCAAGAAATCTGACTGGACAAGAAGTTTTTTATGAGTGCTTTTTTTCAGAGTATATCTGCACTTGGAAATTTCACATCAGATGTATCACTCCGCTTTACAGGTGTATCTAAAAACCGTTATTTAAGCAATAACATACAAGAAGAAATGTGGTTGTTCTCCAATATATCATCTCTGTGAATCTGTGATAGGCACGATCATTTGTAGGTTAACACTAATAAGCCATAACGAATAATACTTGCTAGAATATTTATTCAAGCCATGGAATGTTTGTCTTGGATCAGTTGAAAGAGTATGACATGCTGTACGGAAATATAAAATGCATTTAGGCCGGTTTTGTTGTGACTCAAGACATTTCCTGCAAATAGGTCTAATGGATCCTTGTGGAATGCAACTCTGGCGGCAGAATCATCTTAGGAGATGTTTGTATTAGAATATACGTCCAAACTTTTATGGCGTGTGGAATGATAAACCTGAATGCTTTATAGATGCATCAGCTTATATCCATGAAGTATGTCATACTGTTTCAAGTGATCAGTTTCAAAACAGAAAATATTACTCAGTTTTATAAAAATCTGTGAATGCAATCAAAAAAGCAAAAACGCCAAAGTCTTGTATTTTGGTTGGTTACTTACGGTTAAGGTTAGGGATGGGTTGGGGTTAAGGGTGTCGTGATTGAGATTAGGGTTTTTCCCATAGAAATGAATAGACGGTCCCCATTTAGATAGGAAGACCAACTTGTGTGTGTGTGTGGGCGTGTTTCAGAGCAGAGTTTATATTACACATGAATATTTTAAAAAATAGGTATAGGCATATACACAGGTACAGTATATGCATAAAATTATGTGATACTAGTAAAAAACTAATCAGTTGATTATAATTAACAAAAGCAGGCTTCATACCTCTCATCCCACTTAACATCCCTCCATGGTTTATCAAGGAGCTCTGGTTTCGTCTCCTGTTCCACCACAGGCTTAAACCAGGCATCCAGGAAAGGCACATATCTCCTGGATGGTTCAGTAGGCGTACTGCTGCTGCCTCCCATTTTCCAAACACCAACTTCCAGACCTGTTCAATGAATGCATTGTATTTTCTTCATCCACTCAAACGCAAATTAAATTTAACAGCAAATGATAAAGTACATTTCTTTACCAGATGGTTTAATCCAAAGTGACACGGTTTACAAAGCATGATCAGCCGCTCCTTGGTGATACTAGGGTTAAAACTATTGCTTAAGGCTTCAGTGGGGAAAAACACTTAAACCATCACATGATCAGCAACCAGCCAATGACAGGATTCCTGTCTATCTGAGTCACACACAGCCCCATTATCCATTGACACTGACCATTTCTATCAATGTAACTTTTGAAGAAGTGCGAGTACCAGGGGTGATGCTAGAGATTTTGGGCTCCATGAAAGCGTATCACTCCAGGACTGAAAAAAAGAGTCCCCACAACATCAAAGTAACAGATTTCTATCTCTGTGTGGAGAAATTTGATCCCCATGGTGTAATATATACATAACCCACACACACACACACACACGCACAGCAGACCACGATTGCTCTGCCTAGAGAAACTCACAAACTCGGCACATGCGTCTGTGTGATCACTTGTCATTTGGAACTGAGTGAGCGCAGTGCGTGGTTGTGGAGATGCCACCGCTAATCGTTTGCGATTGCTAATCGTTGAAATTTACTCAAATGATTAATGTTAGAAAAAGACCAGGCAGGACTGAAAACGTCAGACTGCTTGAATAGTTCAAAAGGCTATTAATAATTTATTTT
>JAODKF010006686.1:0-13806 GCA_026779585.1 Mormyrus proboscirostris
ATGGACCAGAAACCTCCCCAGCTAAGTGTGGCAGATGTGAAGGAGGAAGCGCAGGACGTCCTCATATCGGATGTGGATGGGGCCGGGCACAGCAGCCCTGATGAGGTGAAATGGAGCGTTGCTGATATGAGGCCCAGCTGCCTTCTGCATTCACATGTTGGATTAGATTTCTTTGTTCGTTCGTTTGTTAAATCTGGAATCATAAAGGCTTTAGGGAAAAGCTTGCAAATCTCACTCATTCTTTACCTACATCGTTCGCTATTTTGTTCATTATCTACTAAGATTGAACTTTATTGGGAAACATGCTCAAGGAAACGCAGTGGAGGATGCTGTCGCAAGCAAGCTCTCCTGAATTCGATGAGCATCTCCTTGGTCGTCTTTACCTTGAGTGCGAGATCATGGTTCTTGCACCATGCCTTCAGCTGCTCCGCTTCTATCCTGTATGCTGACTTGTCTCCATTACTGATGAGACCCACCACTGTGGTGTAGACAGCAAACTTGATGATGTGGTTGGAGTTAAATCTGGCAATGCAGTCATGAGTTAGAAAGTTGAACAGCAGGTGGCTCAGGACACTGACCTGAGGTGAGCCTGTGCTCACTGAAGTGGGTTTTGATATGTGGTGGCCAATTCTGCCTTTATGCTCCCTCAGCATCAGGAAGTCCAGAATTCAGTTGCAGTTGCAGGCTTCTCCATTAGCTGCTGGGATACGATGATTAAAAGCCGAGCTGAAGTCGATGATGAGGATTCTGAAGAAGTTGTTTGAGTTTTCCAAGTGGGTCAGAATGAGATGGAGTGTTGTGAATATTGCATCCTGCAGCTCTGCATGCACACTGAAATGGGTCTAGACTTATTGGGTACAGGTATAATAGTTACAAGTGGCCACTACTGCATTGATTAGCAGTATCCAAGTAACCGCATGAACTTTGACCTTTCTGAAGTCATCTGGGATTTTACACAGTCTCTGTGTGTCCTGCATACAGCCATGTAACTGTGACAGTGAATCTGCATTTAAACACCTTCACAAGTCTGCTGTCATGTCACCTGTGCTTTTACCCTGTAGTACCTTCAGCAGTGAGCTGCTTAGATGGATTAGGAGAGACAGCAGCAACTTGAGGGCAACTTATGTTCAGTATCAGTCAGGCAAAGAGTCTCCTGTATGATGCCTGGTAAAGACATTGGTAGACCTGACCTTGCCTCCGTGTGTGATGTTGAAACATGTGGCTTCCAGTCCCATAGACCAAATGAATTATTTACAGAAGAATTTTTTGACTCTTTTTCCTCAGAAAGCAGAGAGTACATTGTGTGCCATCTTTAATGGGGAGGTGAAAGAAGAAAGAGCGTTTCAGGACGTGACTGAGGAGAAGGTGACTGTCCCTCTTCAGGTGGACGATACTGAAGGGAGAAGGAGGACGAGAAGAGGGAGCGTCACACCTCCTAACCCAGGTGACTATAGAAACATGTTTCAGCTTCAAGAAAATTCCGCATGTTGTTCCACAGTCTGTTACTGAAATATTGCTTTCTTGGTCTTAGCAGCCATGGATTTAATTTCTCATGAATATATCACTATTCTTCCCATTACTCATTTCCAAACCTATTTCCATGGCTCTTCTCCATGCCTCATTTTTCAGTCCAAGCTCTCGTACCAGGGAGGAAGGTGAAGAAGTTCTCCTGTTCTCACTGTTCTTCGTCCTACATGTCAGAGACTTGCCTCCAGAGACACGTGAAGAAATCCCACCCGGAAGAGCTGGGCTCTGGTGTGATACTGAAGGTTCATTGCTGTTCCCATTGTGGGAAGACTTTCACTACTTTAAGAAACCTAAAAGCACACCAGCGGAGTCATGCAGGGGAGAGGCCCTACCAGTGCTCCCAGTGTGAGAAGAGTTTCAGTCAAGTAGGAAGCCTAAAGGTGCACCAGCGGACTCACACAGGTGAGAGGCCCCATCAGTGTTCACAATGTGAGAAAAATTTCACTCAGTCAGGCGACTTAAAAAGGCATATGCGGACTCACGGAATAGAGAAGCCCTATCACTGTTCACAGTGTGGGAAGAGCTTCACTTGGTTCAAAGAACTAAAAACACACAAACAAGATCACATAGTAGAGAAACCCTACCAGTGCTTCCAGTGTGATCATAGATTCACATGCGTTGAAGAACTAAAGACGCATGAGCAAAGTCATACCAGTGGGAAGCCCAACCAGTGCTCCCACTGCGGAAAGAGCTTCAGTCAAGTTGGAACCCTAAAAGCACATGAGCGAACTCACACAGGTGAGAGGCCCTACCAGTGCTCCCAGTGTGGGAAGCGTTTCAGTCAGGTAGGAAGCCTAAAGATGCACCAGCGGACTCACACAGGTGAGAGGCCCCATCAGTGTTCACAGTGTGAGAAAA
Organism: Mormyrus proboscirostris; assembly: GCA_026779585.1. Taxonomy (NCBI): domain Eukaryota; kingdom Metazoa; phylum Chordata; class Actinopteri; order Osteoglossiformes; family Mormyridae; genus Mormyrus; species Mormyrus proboscirostris. The sequence goes on from JAODKF010006686.1 coordinate 2,386, forward strand.
ATTTCGCTCAGTCAGGCGACTTAAAAAGGCATATGCGGACTCACGGAATAGAGAAGCCCTATCACTGTAAACAGTGTGGGAAGAGCTTCACTTGGTTCAAAGAACTAAAAACACACGAACAAGGTCACATAGTAGAGAAACCCTACCAGTGCTCCCAGTGTGATCACAGGTTCACATGCGTTGAAGAACTAAAGATACACAAGCAAAGTCATACAGATGAGAAGCCCTACAAATGTTCCGAATGTGGAAAGAGCTTCAGACATTCAATTAGCCTGAAAGTTCATCAGCGGACTCACACGGGGGAGAGGCCCTACCAGTGCTCTCACTGTGAGAAAAGATTCAGTCAGTTAGGGAACCTGAAGACACATCAGCGGATTCACACAGGAGAACGGCCACACCATTGTTCAGAGTGTGGAAAGACATTCACTGAACTGAGAGTCCTACAGACACACCAGCGGACTCACACAGGAGAGAAGCCCTACCAGTGCTCAGAGTGTGGAAAAAGTTTTAGCCACTTAGTTGGCTTAAAGACACATCAACGAACTCACACAGGAGAAAAGCCTTATCACTGCTCAGAATGTGGTAAGAGTTTCAGTCAGTTAGGCAATTTAAAGGCACACCAGCGAACTCACACAGGAGAGAGGCCTTACCAGTGCTCCCAGTGTGCAAAGGCTTTTATTCAATTAAGGGATCTTAAGACACACCAGCAAATTCACACTGGGGAAAGACCATACCAGTGCTCCCAGTGTGGGAATACATTTAGCTGCTTAAGGAACTTAAAGTCACACCAGAAGACTCACACAGGGGAGAGGCCTTACCAGTGCTCCCAGTGTGGGAAGAGTTTTACCCGCTTAAGAAACCTAAAGTCACACCAGCAGGCACACAAAGGGGAGAGGCCCTTCCAGTGCTCCCAGTGTGAAAAAACCTTTGTTCGGGTAGGAGACTTAAAAAAACACCAGCGAATTCACACAGGGGAGAGGCCACATCAGTGCTCCCAGTGTGGGAAGAGCTTCTCTTTATTAAAAGATTTAAAGAAACACCAGCGCACTCACACAGGAGAAAAGCCATATCTTTGCTTTCAGTGTGGGAAGCGGTTCAGTGAAGTAGGAAACCTAAAAGCTCATCAGCGTATCCATACTGGGGAGAAGCCCTACCACTGCTCAGAGTGCAGCAAGACTTTTGGTCAATCATCAGAACTGAAGAGACACCAACAGACTCACACAAGTGAGATGCCCTACCAGTGCTCCCAGTGTGGGAAGAGTTTCCGTCTCCTACGCTACCTGAAGTCACACCAATTGACTCACTCAGGAGAGAAGCCCTATCACTGCTCTAAGTGTGGAAGAAGTTTTGGTCGTTTAGAATATGTAAAGATTCATCAGCTGACTCACACAGGGGAGAGGCCCTATCGTTGTTCCCAGTGTGGGAAGAGCTTCAGCCAGTCAAGCAGCCTAAAGGCACACCAGCGAACTCACACAGGAGAAAGGCCTTACCGTTGCTCCCATTGTGCAAAGACTTTTATTCGATTAAGAGATCTTAAAACACACCAACAAACTCACACTGGGGAGTAACCCTGCCAGTGTTCCCATTGTGGGAATAGTCTTCCCCGCTTTGGAGACCAGACTCACACAGGGGTGATGCGTTACCAGTGCTCCCAATATAAAAAAATGTTGGGATAAGAGACTTAAAACACCAGTGGATTGACATGGGAGAAAAGCCATATCTTTTTTAAGTGGGGAAGTGGTTCACTGAAGTAGGAAAGCTCATTAGTATATCCACATGGGAGAGAAGCCCTATCACTGCTCAGCGAGCAGGAAGGTCTTTGGTCAGTCATCATAACTAATGAGACACCACTGGAGTTACACAGGCGAGAGGCCCTATCACTGCTCCCAGTGTGGGAGGATCTTCAGTGAGGGATATCTTAAAGGAGCAGTTCACCCCAGAACTGAAAAGGATATATTTCAACAGGGTTTTAGTGCAATCTATTAATCTAGGTTGCTCTGCTGGGAGTTGCCTAGTTTTGAAGGTATCGGCCATAGAAATGTCGGGCTTCTCTCGAACATAATGGAAGTGAATAGTGTTCTTTCTGTGGTGATTGAAGTGCCCAAAAAAATACATTTGAAAAATTCAACAGCAATGTCTCCTGGTTACTCAAGATAATCCACAAACTTTGTAGTGAGCAGTTTAATGTAGGAACAATATACTTCTACCAAACTCCAAACACCAAGCGTATCACCACACTGAAGATACGAACATGAGCACCCTGGTGATATCTTCTGCACAGTAATACGATCGGCGTGTGCAGTTGGATAGGGGAAACTACTGTGTTTAGTTCTTTGTGAATGTTTGGCTCAGATCAGCATTTTCAACAAGAGTTTTTGTGTTGCTGGAGCTGTCCCTATTAATGCTGGGTACCCTGACATGTTGGCCCTTTCCCTAAAGCACATAAAACATCACCAAACTAACAGATTAAACACTTTTTCACATGCTTGACACACCATTCTCACGTCTTTTGCTGCCAGTTGCAAACTCTCTTCTCTGTTCTTTGCATTTGAGCTCTCTCCTGCTCTTTGCGCTACACCTGACAAACATCACAATGACAAAATTAGTCATGAACAAGTCAATAATATATATGCTGAACCTGCTAAACAGTGTGCAGTTCATGTCATTAATAATAAATATATGTCTTTGTAAAACCTAGCTGAAGCCTTTCATCAAACTGCTGTCAGGGTCTGAAGTTACAGAATCCCCCCTTACATGCTTAGGTGCAGATTTTTTTAACATGTGACATTAAGCCATTTTTTTACTGTATAATGAGTTTAAATGAGAAAACGTTACGTGCAAATTCTTGCCCTGCGTTTTAGGTGTGCCATCATTCTTCGTATAATGAAGTGTGCTTAAAATAAAAAAATATATGTGCACAAGTCACGACATACTGGCAGAAATTTCAGGCCCTGCACTGTGTGAAAATGACCTCACCTTGGGGTCCACTATGTTGCCCCTGTCACTCTGCTCCAGCCTGTCTTCTCTTTCAAACACAGCCTGACTTTCCTAAATTAAATATTGGCACAAACACAACAGACATAAAATAGTGATTTGGAGACATGGCATGTTCTATTACAATTATACACCAGTAGAAGTAAATTCAGGGGATTTATTGAATATCTTGCTAGCAAAAAAAAATCTATCTGCCAGAGTTTATGAACTGAATCCCACATAGCAAGATGAGCCCGAACCGGATCTGGGCCAAATGTTGTTCAGAAATTGCCGCAGATCTGTAAACTAGATCTGACCCACTATCTTTTTGCACAACAGATCAATACTGGTCTGAATCCGCTTTCTGGATTTGACACAGATAAGGGCCACATATGGGCCAGAGTTACAATGTTGCCAAATCTGGCTCGTATCGGCACCAGAGTCAAAAGTTAAATTCAGAGCAGCAGTGAGTGGCTCTGTGCCCAAGATCCAGAAGTTGCTGGTTGAAGCCCCAGCAGAGAACACTGCACATTAGCTGGCCCTGCACTGTGACCAACAAGCTGTAAACACAGCTACATTGTTACTTTTACACTTTCCCCATAGCTCAGAGGTCAGACAACATACAGCAACCCCAGAGGTGGGGGGTTAAAGGCCTTGCTTAAGGGCCACAGATATGCAGACATTCCTCCAGGGCCGGGACTCGAACCAGGGACCTCCTGCTCACGAGCACAGAGCCACTCGCCAGCCGCATAGGTGACAGGAGGATTCAGGAGGAGAACAGTCAGTCTAGAAAAATGAGTCTGAGCCACAATTAACAAAGAAACATGCTTCATTTACACAAGTACATGTACATTGGAATGCTTCTCTTCACTACCAGCATCTCACCCTTCATAGCTCGGGGATCACAGCAGGGCCACCGAACCTGCGGCATTCTCTGCTGAAGCCGGGGCTTGAACCAGCCCCCAGAGCCACTCGCCGCCCCCAGTGTAAAGCAGGGCCACCGAACCTGCGGCATTCTCTGCTGAAGCCGGGGCTTGAACCAGCCCCCAGAGCCACTCGCCGCCCCCAGTGTAAAGCTGGCTCACATATGGCCTTTTACTGTGTCAAATCCAGAAAGCGGATTCGGACCAGTATCGGTCCGTTGTGTAAAAAGACACAGGGCCAGATCCAGTTTAGGGATCTGCGGCAATTTCTGAACAACATTTGGCCCAGACCCGGTTCAGACTTGTCTCGCTATGTGGGGCGATCGTCCTTCAGATTCTTAGCTTATCAGCTGCACATCTGGTAAGTGAGTGATCATACATATACGGTCAGACGAACGCGCATCACCTGTAATCGTTTAGAACTCTGGACAGATTCTGGTGCAGACTCTCCTGCCCCAATATCTCTGGCATCCAGATTTAGGGAGATGCAGGTGGATCTATCCCAGAATCAGTTGCTATGTGGGATGCTACTGAGACCTGAGTTACTGGCAATTGAGTAACTTACGTTAAGGTGTTTTTCAAAGAAATGCCTGGTCTAGCCTCGTTTTTTCACCGGGTTCTTGCTCATTCTCAAACACGATGGGATGAGAACTGCAACTAGTACAGCCGCTATATACTGTTACGTTATCAGCTTTGCTATTTGTGCTATTAGCTAACCAAGCTAGTTTGCACAATCGAATGAAAAGGTAACCTCTATGAAAACTGATCGGCATGAGACAATTACATTCCACCATTTCAGAGAATATTTTATGGAAAATGTTTGGTTTAGGGTATGTTCACACTAAGTGTCATGACAGGAGAGAAGCTCATTGTTGAAGACGCTATTTATTAACAGATTGACAACACAGAACAACCGCAGTCTGCGAGTCAGTTATGTACCACAGTTTTAGTAAAGTGTGGGTAACTCAGAGGATGATGTCACATAAAATACTGTGTGCAGTCAATTGAGCCCAGATTAGGATGATAATTAGGCATCACTACATCTCCCTCTTTCCAAAGAGAAAAGATAAAGAATGTTCTATCAGCCCCCAGCTAACGTTTCTTCCAGGCTGTTGAACACTAAGAAACCTGGCGTTTTCAAACGCAAACAAATTTTTATGATTAAAAATGGATTGTAAAATTTTAAACAATGACATCATAGACTGCCGTAGCAACATGAGGATTATTCTGCCCTCAAACACTTGCTATTCCTATACCTCAACTTTCTCTGTTATTTTGTCTTTCTTTCCCCTTTACAGAACAGAAGGGACATTTAAAAGTAGTTCTCCCCTCTAGGTGTCTTTGAACCTGAGAGGGGTTTTAATCTCTCTACCTCTCAAGGTACGTTTCCCTGCCTTAGGGGTTCCAGGCGACTCAGAAGCGATTGGTGGAGTGTTTGTAGTTGAGTGGATCTCGGGCTGAGCTGGTGGGTTGGTCTTTCCAGTTGGTCCTGCATCGCCTCCATGCTGCTGAACTGGTGTCTCTGGAGAAGGTGACTCTGGCACTACCTTAAGATGTCTCGTGTTCTGACGAGTGACCATTTCAGTGTCCATACTGACCACATAGGATCTTGGCTTGGGAGATTTGCCTATGACCTTAGCTGGTGTTTTCCACCCCACCCCCCCCACAAAGTTTGACTGTCACACTGACCATGGTGTAAATCTGGCAGAGCTTATGGTGAATGTCGGTGGTTAAAGGAGAACTGGTAGACTTCTTTAGCTCTGCTGTCTCTCTGAAGTACTGTTCCAGTTGTACTTACTCACGATAATGCATCACAGCAAATGAGGATCTGGTTGCTTGAGGATGTGCTTGGCTGTTTGTACAGCCCTCTCAGCTGTCCCATTCGCTTGAGGATAATGAGGGCTTGCGGTGGTATGAGTAAAACCATACTACTGTCTGAATTCCTGGAATTCGGCTGATGTAAACTGCATAGCATTGTCAGTTGTAGGGGGATGGCCCCATCTCACAAACATGGACATCTTGTGTGATGACCTGCTAGTGTTGTGCCGTACAAAGCACAGAGCGCAAACAGAAGAGCAGAACAGGATTCGGGGAAAATGCAGGATTTAAAAGAAACGCAGACTGACAATACAACATTAATGACCGGACTAGGGAAACGAACTGAAACGCGGACTAAATACATTGGACTAATGACAACGATCAGAAACAGCTGGTAAACATGGGGAATCCACATGGGGCTAAGGAGAGGGGTGTGGCGCACGGAACGATCGGGGCAGGACAGGACCCCCCACAAAAGACGCCCACTCCAGGCATGCCTTAAAAAGGGAAAAGAGAAAAAAGGAAAACCAAAAAAGGGAACACAGAACCCGAGGGGTGTACAGGGGCAGTCAAGTTCCTCCTCCAACTCCACGATGGAGGAAGGAGTAGTAGTCTGGCAGTCAGGGACCTCCTCAGGGGCCATGGGAACTGGGAGCAGGGTCCGGGGGATCTGGGACCTCCTCAGGGATGGGATCCAGGGCCAGAGCAGGTATTGGAACCTCGGGGGGCAGAGCTGGAACAGCCAGCCCAGGAACCACGGAAGGCAGTGCAGGAACCACAGGAACCATGGGGGGTGATGCAGGAACCATCGGGACAGGAACCGCAGGGAGCAGAGCTGGAGGGTCTGGAACCACAGGGGGCGAAGCAGGAACCACTGGCGCAGGAACCTTGGGGGGCGCAGCAGGAACCACAGGGAACAGAGCTGAAGGGTTTGGAATCACACCTGATTGGTGCTATGTAAAGGTCGCATGTGTTGATCAATGGAACCGACAGCTTGTGGTCTGTGTGTAAGCAGAAACTGTCTATGCCATGTAAATAACGAGAAAATCACTCACATGCCCAGCCTGCTGCCAGGCACTCTTTTCGATTTGAGCATATCTTTTCTCTGCATTGGTTAATGTACGTGAATAAAAGGTGACAGGCTTATGCTCATCTTCATGTACTTGTAGCTGTGTGGCTTCTAGACCGTAGCTGCTTGCTTCAGCACTGACAACTGTAGGTTTGCTGCCATCATAGTACGCTAGTAGGGGCGCTGATGATAACATAGCTTTGACCCAGGGAAACAACTGCTCTTGACACTCACCCCAGATCGAAGCGGTGTCCTTCTTTAATAGCTCTGTGATCGGGTGCAGTGTGGTTGACAGATCAAGTAAGAATTTACACAGGTAGTTATCGAGTCCCAGCACTTACTGCGGCTCACTGATGTTCTTGGGATGGCCTTCACTTTGCTAATGTCAGGTTTTATCCCGCCCACTCCAATGATGCACCAGAAGTAATGAATCTCTGGTTTTCCTAGGTGACACTTGTCCTTGTTCAGCTTTAGGCCTGAGTCTTTAATGGTCTGTAGCATTGCACTTATGTTCCTCCTCATTCCATCCGTAAACTAGCACATTGTCCATTACAGTGACTGTGCCCTCATGCTTCTTTAAAAGTGTGCTCATCTCCCACTGGAAGATCTCAGGAGCTGACGTTATTCTGAGCAGAAGAGAGCGGAAGCAGAACCTTCCTACTGGTGTGATGAATGTGGTCCATTTTCTACAGCTGGCTCCCAGTGGAATCTGCCAGAATCTACTGGAGGCATCCAAAGTGGAAAAGACCCTCACCCCGTTTGGACAAGGTTCCTCACATAGGAGATGGTTTGGTTTCTGATCATTTTTGCGACTTCTTTCAGATGCCAGTGTATAACATGAGCTGGAGTGATAAGAGGAAGTTTATGAAACATTATCTTAAGGCTGATCCCAGTGGTGCATTTAATAACCTTATGCTCTCTCTTCCTCCTCTTGAACTCCCCCTCCCATCTAATGCATTTATAGAGATTTCAATCCAGAGTTAAATATTAATAAATGTCGAATAAACATTATTGCCCCACTGAAAACTTAGACTGTATCAGAATGAGATCCCCTTTGAGGAACACAGATCCAATTTTAAAATTCGAAAGAGACCGCAGGCACACAGAAAGAACATGGAAGTGCACAAAGGCCACTGATACTATTTAGGGTAGATAAAAATTTGGTTTAGCTTTCATTCCATCTAATACTCAGAATCCAACTTAGAATTAGATATAAATTCCATTTCTTGATAAAATAATTGATAAAGTTTGGCCTATTCATTCGATGGATTCTAACACTAATAATCTCCATGAAATATCTTACTGTGGCTTCTGGCAAGCCACAGCACTGAAATGACTCATCCAAAAGTGCTAAATGATTTATGGTTAACTGAAGACTCAAGTAACCTCTCCATTCTTGGCTTGTAGATCTCACTGCTGCCTTTGACATGGTACACCAAGAAATTTTGCAGAACCAACTGCATACCTAGGTTGGCCTCTCTGGTACAGTCTTAAACTGTTCAGATCATACCCAAGTAGTAGGAATATTTTGCTGCACTTGATACCTACATTTCAAAGTATCAATCTATTACATCCAGAGTCCCGCAAGGCTCAATTTTAGCACCTATATTATTTAACCTTTACAGTACGTGCTACCTGTTGTGGCAAGGCATGAGAGAGGAAGAGACGAACCACATAGCAGGATGAGGCAATAAGGAAGAGGTAAAATTATGTAAAATGATGTAAAATTAACAGACACTAGAGACTAGGAAACAGGAACAAACACTGAGAGCTAATCCACACAAGCAGAAATCAAGGAACACAAGTAAAACAGACGATTGACAAGGCACAGGCAGGGCATAAATTAACCATGCAGACACTAGGGGATAAAATAAAACCAAAATATAACATAAAGATAAGGCAGGTCTCAGGACCGGAGGGATCTCCCCCGCTGAAACCGCACAGTCACCGCATTGAGCTTTGTGACAGCCAGTGGGAAGTGCTGGCCAAACAGGGGGAGACAGACATAGACCCTGACAGCTACCACTATCAGGTATGATAAATAAACATAAGCATCAGCTTTCATCAGTACACAGAGGACACACAGCGATATCTGTCCCTAGCTGCAGATGCTCATGAGTCTGTTCACAGCCTGCTTGAATGCAAAGATGGTAGGATATAACAGTGTACTTAGAATCAATGCCTCTGCAGACCAAACAACAAGACCAAAAACTAAATCCCTGGTGTGGTAAGGAAATCCAATAAATAGAACATGGGTGGTTAAATTCCCAAAGTTCTCATTATTGTTTTGTGCTTATTTTGTTTTCTTCCTTTAAAATGTCTAAAGATGTTTGTAAACCCTGTGGTTAAAACAATGCTATATTGATTTCTGTTTGAATTAATAAAAAAGTAACCAGTTTTAATAAATGTATGCCTTTACTAAAATGTACTAGTAATGATAAAATATCCGGAATTATTGTAATACTTAAGTTGCCCCAACACTTGATATAACAAAATCATGACATGACATTCAGCAGAAATGGGGCGTGGCCACACATTGCGGCAGCAAGTGAAACGTCATGACGTTGAACGTTTACGTATTACATAGTGATTGTCGTGACGTCATGCCGTTGGATCCTGCTTGGCAGCAGAGGAGCGGGATGGAACTCGAGGGATATGAGGTGAGCATAGGAGTGGACGATACCTCTGATTTTCTTTTCAATCCAAAACCGAATAATGTCAGAGTTGGTATTCCGATGTCGGTATTCCGTGCCGACCCAAGTATTTTACATTATGTTTGGTATAAAAGTATAAGCGGAATAAATTTGCCGGGGGGAATCAAAGATGAACCTGGAACTGAAAGACTCACATATCCGCAATCGCCGCACCACTACACACTGTTTATCACATTATTAATTTTGTATATACTTACTGGCTGTTTTGTATACATTGTTTATAAATTACGTTTCGTCTTGTGTCTTTGCCCTGTTCAGCGAGTTTGTGACTCGAAATGTGGACGCACACAATTGCAACAACAAAGACTGAATTGAGTTGAAATTTGCCGTGGGGAGGAGAGGGGGTTGCTGCTGGGCCATTGAAAATCCCCCCCATGGGAGGCCCTTCCTGGTATGGGTTCCTGTCCTCAGGGGTGTACTACCAAAAGAGTTTTACACACCCAGACTAAATACATGCCCCGCGTCGCCAGGAAAGCCATATATTTGTGTTTGGTGAAAGCGATTTAAGCCCAAATCCGGCACTTAAAGTTGCTCATAACAGGTTAGGCGCTCAGCGTATATCATCTACCATGGCAGCATATCCAGTTTAAAACGAGCCATTTTGTGATAGTTTTGTAAAACATAATCGAAAGTATCGATTATATCATGTATAAAATGGTTCAGTACTTGTTTTTCATGGTATTGATTTAACAGCCCAGGCGGCATGGTGGTGCAATGGTTAGCACTGTTGCCTCCCGACTTTGGGACCCGTGTCTCCGTCTGGGTTACATGTGTGTGGAGTTCTCCGGTACTCCGGTTTCCCCCCACAGTCCACAGTGTGTTAGTAAATTGCCTGTAGGAGTGCATGTGTGAGTGAATGGTAACAGTGTGTGAGTGTGCCCTGCGATGGGCTGGACCCCTGTCCAGGGTTGTTCCCTGCCTCGTGCCCGTTGCTTCCGGGATAGGCTCCGGACCCCCCGTGACCCATTAGAATAAAGTGGGTTGGAAAAAGGATGGATGGATTTAACAGCCCAGATTTCTGCTTGTTTGGGATGTTACTGGCTACGGTGACTTTATCAGCCTCATCGGTCAGTTCTCAAGTCATTTATGTGTTGTCACAGCTGTGTTGTCACATTGTTATTTAGCTGTGCTGCCAGTGCTGGCTGGCAATGACAGCGCTCAGCTTATGTACATGGTAAAAACAAAAAACACATGAATTGTGATATGACTGTTCTCATTCATGTGGCAATGGCCGCAAATCTAAACGATGTAGGACAACGTATGAGACTATGACTGAAATCTGAATTGAAGAGATCAGATTTCTGTGTTCACACAGCCTTGAAAAAAAAGAACGACCTATGTCACATTAAGGCTAAGAATCTGATTTGACTCACTTCAGCCTGGTAATGTAAATGCAGCCACTAGGATGATCACTTTACTTAACTGATAAACAGATTCTGGAAAGTATCTGGAAATACTTTGGTGGTGTGTCATATAAAGACCAAGCCCGCATACAAGTTCTGCCACCGCATAATACTGACAAAGGGGGCAAACACCACAAATTTAACTAAGCATTTTAAGGACAGACACATGACACAACATTTTCACAAAAGTTTCGTGAGATGGGGATGTTATTTTGGAACAACTGAAATACTAATTTCTGTGAGCCAGTTATGGTTGAAGTAGAGATGTAATGTGCATTTTTCCTACAGGTTAAAACATTTTGTTAGCCAGTTAAACAGTTTCCCCATCAAAGACAACAGTCTGCAGTTATTTTTACCTTTGGGTTGTGTTCTGTTCTATGCTTTTATCTCTGGGGTCATGTTGATCATTCAGATACAAACTTGTGTAGTTGTGGAAGTGTATGTACTAGGGATGCAAATTATCGAGTAATTCATTAATCAATAGTTGTTTCATCTTATCGATTGATGATCGATTAATTGCT
>JAODKF010006687.1:0-13765 GCA_026779585.1 Mormyrus proboscirostris
GTTCATTTTTGCCCCAGGGGACCCAGTGTACAGTTGTTCTGCCACTGTGTGTGCTGCAAGTTTTCTAGAGGAAATTTAATAACTTTAATACCTTTTGCTATTTCAAAGCTTCATTGCCTTTGCCTCTTGTAAGACACTCAGTTTTATTAATGTCCTGATAGTTCATTGTGACGGGTTGTTTAACGGGAAAGTCAATATTCTTGCATGACAAAGTCTCATTTCTGTATTTTAAGAGAGTAAAAGGTATCTCCTGTTTATTAGCCAATAGTTCCCGTATTTCTTTATTCCTTATTCCTGGCGTCTCTTACAGCTTCTGACTCAACACAACCCTGTGCTATAGGTGGGCAGATAGATATAAAGTATTTATCCTCATTGTCATTGCATTCCAGGTGTGAAATGCTTTTCATTTTGCTCCACCGCCTGAGAAAGTCGGGACACGTAAGCTTCAATCTGACCATGCCTGGTCTGAAGCAGTGTTTCTGAAACTCTTCCCAAACAGCGTTTCTGCTTATTGATGCATTACTAAAGCAGTCCTGCCCGTGCAGGAACAAGAAATCAAAGTAAACGCCATGCATGTAGCAGAAAAGCACGAGAGGCTTGTTAAAGCATGCAGCAACCAGCTAGAAGAGGAAACACTTTATTTTGATGGGGTACAAATACTTAGTAATAACTCAGTTACTACTGAATTACAAATTATGAATAAATCATGAACAAATATACAGTGGAGCTCAAAATTCCTGAACAAGAGATGTTTTTGCAATATACACAGTGACAGCTTATCTAACGTCAAAGATATTCTAACGTGAATAAAAGAGATATATTTTAATCATATTTCATCAGTGAACGCTCTGCCACATCAGAAAATACATTCTATTCATGTTAAAATATTTATGAATTTGGAAACTGTAACTTTGTATATTACAAGGACTTCTCTTGTTCTCTAATTTTGATCGCCACTGTAGTTGCTAGACAAAAAATGCATCAGGATTCATTAATGACGAACAAACACGAGATCAGTATTTTACTTGTTATTCATTACTTGTTCCTTCAGTAGTTCCTTAGTAGTTCCTTCAGCAGTTAAAAGGGTTTACAGAATTAACAGATGTTAGGCAATTTCCCAATGGGACCAATACAATTTTTTCTGATCCTGTGATATAGTAACAAATATCGTAACTGTGTGAGATAAAACATGCATCGCAATTTATTAATGATGGATTAACATGAGATCAGTATGTAACTCAGACTTAGTTTGTGGTTAATAAATACATAAGAAATAGTACAATGCTACATAACAAGGCCATAGTCATGCAGTCAAAGGGGGGGAGGGTGAAGGCTGTAATTATATTGTGATATATTGTAATTTATGGAGGGAGACATCTGAATATGTCCCTCCCGATAAATATTATAATTACCTCCTTCCTATATTATTTGTGTATTTTCTGTCAAGTAAAGTCTTACTCTAAAAGCAGGAACTAATTAAATTTTTCTGTTTGTTATCAGAAAGATTTGGCTTTGTGGTTCCATGGAATCCATCTAGCCACCATGACGGCATCTAGCTCATTATCTTTCCTGCACATCGGCACTGACAGTAAAGCTTGGGCAGCTGAGGGCTGATTATTACATCTACAGAAGTCAAAATGTGGAATCCATCAAAAGCTAAAGAGAGATTGTTTACTGGAATCACCAGCAAAGCCTGATTGCTGTATAAACAGAATGGCATTGTTTTCAGTAGATGGAAAAACTTAGTCTAGACAAAAACACTCTGATATCATTCCCATCTAGGGAATTAAAGAAGAGACACAGACAAGTAATGACAAGAAGTAAACGAACACCACTTAGCACAATATAATTAATTGTCCTTTATTATTATAATAATCCTTTTTAACATAGCGCATGTCTCCATTTAATTAAATGAAAAATACAGAAAGAAGACAAAACCTATAAAGTTTCTGCTAGCAGCCAAGAGGGTATTAAATTATTTAGGTTATTAAATTTCTGCCACCGTCAAGATGGCAACGAGTTGTAACCAGCTTGCATCCATATCTCCTTGATGACGTAAAGAGAAAATTATGGGGAACAATTTGAACTCCGGAAACCATGTGTGGTTCTGGGCAGTCAGGTTCGGATTGGGGAAGGTTTATCAAACATGCTAAACCAGGTTACAAAGACAGGATGGAGTCACTGTGTGGAGATGTTGACATACGACATCCGTGGATGGGCCTGCAAGCCATTACTAGTCACAAAGAGAAAAGTCAGATTACAATTTCTGATGTCACTCTACTGAATACTGAACTGAATAAGTTTTATGGAAGGTTTGTGGTAGAGGGTGACACAAGCGTGGATTTTTATCACTGTCCCATCCCACTCCCACAAGAAAATTCCAGTCCCGTCCCAATCCGGGAAGATCGAATCCCAGTCCCATCCAGATCTCAGGGAGAGGGGAGTGGGATGATTTTATGATTGCAAACTTGTTGTATTTTATAAATATTTTGCACATCTTACACACAGCACACTCTGTTTTATTACCGTAACTCTTGACTCTAAGAAACATCCTCAAAATATATGTGTCTGACAGCTCTGAAAGTGAGACATTAGGACCACTGTTATCTTGTATCTTGTATGTTAATTGTGCTGTATCTTGTGTTATGACTGCGCCAAGCAAATTCAACGTCTACATCATGCATCGTATTAGTCAGGTGGCACTGGCTACCTGCAACCAACCAGTAACCAGCCACTAGTAAACACAAGAGTTTTTGAAGACCTAAATAGTTAACGACACAGAGTGTTGCGTTCAAAATAAAGAAAACTGAGTACCAAGAGGAACCCTATCTGGGTTGGCACCATCGGAACTGCTCGGGGCAGGCTGGTACAGGCGTGGACTCATCTAGCATCGCCTGGCAATTTCCCAGTGAGCCGGTGGGCAGAATTCATCATAAGACACCCGCTGTCGTTGCCTGTCCATCCCTGTCCTATGTGTTCGATCCCCCTTTGGCCAGCAACCAGTTCTAAGCCCGTGGTGTGTTTTTCATTGGCCCTGGACTGCTGCATAGCTCAATGGCGTGTACAGAACCGAGGCTGGTCACGGGTTTGAGGCCAGCTTCACCTGCTCTATTCGTTTTTTGGTTTTCTGTTTTTCCCGGTGTTTATTAGTTATCTTTGCCTCCTGTTTTGGTTTATCCTACTTGTGTCTAGCTCACTTCTGCGCTGCTTGTGTTTGGGTTCCTAGTCTTTCCTAGTGTTTGCCCTCAGTATTTGACAATGTTCTCCAGTTCCTGTGTTTGTAATTTCTACCACCTGTTGTCTTGTGCCGTAGTCGATTGGATGGTCCTTACCTGCTCTTCATGGCCCCTGGTCCTGTGTGGCCACACCTGCCCCTTTGTACTGGTGTGCTGTGATTGTGTTACTGTGTATCAGTTGGTCTGTTCCTTAGCCTATTTTTGCCCTTGGTGTTGCCTTGTTCTCTAACTTTGTTTCCTTTTGGTTTAGTGGTTAGTCCTTAATAGTTCTGTTTCCTGGTTGTGTCAGTATTAGTTTATCAACTTACTGTTTCCACCTGATTCTTCATGACCTGCTCCTTTTGATTCTGCAAAGTGATTCATTCATAAGCCCCTTGTGATCTCGAGGCCGCCAGTGGGTTGTTTCTCTCTTCCCGCCCACACCAAGCCCCACCGTGACATTTAGTAGATCAGCTACAACACTATTGTTAAAGTGGTAATATTGGTTCAAATATAAACATTATCTGGAATCTCCCAGAAAAGTTCCAAAAAAAATCAGGCACCAGATTAAAATCAATTCCGTTCAGCTGAAGACTGCAACTCAAAGTACTAGTGGGATGACATTACATGATTGCAATCAATTTATATCCCAATCTTGTCCCCCTTAGCTCTGTAAATGTCCAAAATCCAAACTGGATTACCCCGACATACTCCCCTGAAATGCATATTTAATCCCTAAATTTGTCTGGACATGTGTTCTGTGTAAAGTGAGTTCATTTGTTGGTCTGCACAGATCAAAATAAGCACTTGCGATTCGCCTCAGTCTGTACTGAAAAAGGGTTTTTTTCTCTACACTGCATGGTTGGCTGCTTTGTATAGAACGACCTTTTCAAGGTCCTATCCTGTCTAAACTACCATATATGGGCTGGATGTTACATCCGGTTCCTTTTCCCAAATATGTACAAAAGGAACATCGCCGGCGGAAGTTCATTTAAACTTTTTAGCAGACATTTATATTGGTGTACAACAAAGATCCTAAGTTGAGAAATCAGAAACGTTATAACCAGCGACTTCGTTAATGGGATTTAGAGAAAACTGAGTAAATTTGCTCCCTTAGTACTATGAAAGAAGGGACATCATAGGGTCGCTCTGCAACGGAAATTCCCGGAGCGGAAATAATAATTGTGAATACTGTAAAACGTGTACTCCCCAAGTTTCTGCCGGAAATAACAATTTCATATGTACACTTTCATATTCATTGTAGGAAATAACACCGGAAAGTGGATAGGCAACAAAAGTTTATTTGCCGTTTCAATTGTTATACTGTTAACAAACGGTAACGTCATTTTCACCCACTACAGTAAAGACAGTATGCATCAGCATACATATATTTCACGTAATAACTAATTTATTGGTTAAGACCATTTGTTATAACTTTTATAAACATATTTTCATTTTATGACATTTCCTGCAAGCAGGAAATAAACAACATTTTCACGGTTAGTGCATTATTCTTTAGCACCAGCTCATATTTGTGTACTTTACCGTTCTTCTGTTTATATAAGTTCAGATAAACTTGAGAATTGGAAGTGAACCACAGATCCCATCACTGACCACCCTTTCCTCTGAAATTACATTCAACGTGTTGTGATAATAATGACAATGACATGTTTCATCTGACGAAATTTGGATGTTCTTGTAGATAAGCAAGCTGTGTCCATAAAAAAAAAATAGATAAGTCGTTGGTGCCCCCACCAGTTTGTTTTGCGAGCTGTCAGATTTTTTATGTATATACACTACCAGTCAAAAGTCATTGCACACACTGAGTTTTCCTACATTTGCGCGAGAGCTGGATGCTCCACCTCTAAGGAAAGCAGACCAAATTCCCGTTTTGTGCTTGTGGACCATGCACCACCGTCAGGGAGGACGAGCAGGCGGGGCATCATTATCGATAATTGTATGATACATGTTAAATATAAACGTTAGGCTGGGTTTCTGTCACATTGCGATTAATGGGCTAGTAATCGTTAGTCGTTAATAATATATATATGTATTGAAGGATGTGCTAACAGTAATGGTGTCCATAGAAAGATTTTAAAGCCAAATTCGGATATCAGGTGTATTTGATGTTGGCTTGTATCCATCCATCCATGTTCTGACGATTATCCGCGGTGGGGTCACAGGGGAAACAGTCTAAGCAGGGAGCCCCAGACCTCCCTCTCCCCTCCCTGGGGCAATACCAAGGTGTTCCCAGGCCAGCCGAGAGATATAACCTCTGCAGCATGTCCTAGGTCTGCCAGGGTCTCCTCCTGGTTTGACATATTGCCCCATATACCTCCCGAGGGAGGCATCCAGGAGGCATCAGATAGATGCCTGAACCACCGCAACAGGCTCCTTTAAAGGTGAGAAATTGTTAGCTTGTAATTAAGTGCCTGTCATTCATTTTTATGTTTATATATGGTTACAAATAACCTTAAATTACATACTTCATACCCATAATATTTTATTACTCCGTAATGTTCTTATGATATAGACCTGAATTCATTCAGTAAGCCACATTCATATAATAGCTCCACATAACTTGCTGTAACCTAAACTATCAATTTATTTATATTAACTCTAATTTAACACTGCATATCAAACAGAAAACAAGCCTCCTGTATGTAATGTGTGATTAACAAGATGCACCACCCACAAAATGTCGATCAGCAGAGAAAATTCGAGGCATTCTTTTCCACAAGGGACAGTAAATACTCCTCTGTTTCTTGGAATGAAACAGTTAATGAGTGCATTAGAATTTGACTCTGCCATCACCACACAACTAGTTAACAGGATGTCAGACATGCACTGTTACATACTCTTTCCATGTTATAGTGCAAACTTGTTTTATTTGATTTATATTTTCATTTATAGTTGTTCACTCATCTTTCCAAAGCTTAACAAGAATAAAAAATGTGCAGTTTATGAAATATATGGTAATGTGATAAAAAAGCGATGTGCAAAAACTTTTGACTGGTCGTGCATACTGATCATAAAATGAAACATGTCGAGGTATGTAGTGGGGTAGTGTCCAGTTTCTTTGATGTACTAGTGCTGTAGTTCTCAAGACAGGTCCTGGTCTTGAGACCAATTTTTGTGGTCTCGGTCTTGTCTTGGTCTCGACTCTATTTGGTCTCGGCAATGTCTTGGTTTCGGTCTTGACTACAACACTAAAGAATATATATGGTTATATGATGTATTTGTGTACCTATCTGGTATTTGTTTGTGTGGGTGTATTGTTTAATTATTATAGTGGTGTTATTTGACATAATAAATCATCATTGACTTTATATAGCATCTGTCTATGGGCATTGTGTTGAGCAAGCATTCGTTCAATGCTATATGGCAAGTAATTTTAGTGATGTTGATATCGAAGTGTAAAGATTACGGTGGGACAATTCCAGTTTATCTATTACTGGATACAACATAGTCTATAGCATAGTTATAATTCAAACAAATTAGGTATTTTACATCCATATTCATACCTTACCTGAGGCCTCTGTCCCTGGTATAAGAGACTTAATATGAACATCTTTCTGGTACATCCCATCTCTTTCTCTTGACGAGGTCTGATAAAATGGTTATAGGAGAGAATTGCTGAGAATATAATTTTCCATCAGGCCTCATAATTATGACAAATCTGAGAGATTTTAAATGAGAGACATATGGACAATATAATTGAAAAGATAACATGAATTTGATTTAATGAGTAATGACACTTTACAGCAATGCCTTTTTTCTCTACAGTTGATGTTGATTCTAGCCCTAGTCTGTTATCGGTCTTGGTCTTGATACCCTCCGGTCTCGGCAATGTCTTGGTCTCGGTTTAGGTAGTCTTGACTACAACACTATGATGTACTGTATATTATACTTCGGTATCTAAGGTAATTAAGGACCTATTGAGCCGATCGCCTGACCATGGCTGATTGAGATTTGAGTGGTTGACTGAGTTTCTAGAAACCAATTTGCAAATAAGGTGAGCAAATATAGGATGGAAATCAGATTTAGGATGTCTTGTGTGTCTTCTTGCTGTCATTATGCCATGGTGAGAATCCTCTCAGAAAAACCAAAGAAGTTAGAGATGCCATGCTTGATCCAGAAGCAGCACCTTCAGGCAACAGAAATGTTGGAAGCGGGATAGATGAGTTGCTATACTTCTAGGATCTTCACAGGCTGTAAAATCACACCTTGCTTGCATGCAGGCACTGGGATTACTGATCACCTCAGATCTGGCAGGCCTCGGGTTTGGACCCCACCAAGAGAAGGACATATTGTCCTGTATCACCTGAGAGACCAGTTTATTAGTGTTGCAGCCACAGCTGCCAAAACTCCTGGGTGGCAATAATACAGTGAACTGCTCCACTGCATGGTTGGCTGCTTTGTATAGAACGACCTTTTCAAGGTCCTATCCTGTCTAATCTGCAGTGATGGAACAGACTACAGTGATGCCAATAGCATTTACTTTGGACACGTAGGGAGCGGACTTAAATGACGAATCACACTTTTCCGTAGACTGTCCTGCCTGGAGAGGACGTGTCTGTTGTTGACCTACTGAAGGGTATGCCCAATGTGCTGTATGAGACTGTAATCGCTGGGGATAACCTAACCCTAACCCTAACCCTAACCCCATTCACAACCCTAACCCTAACCCTAATGGTGCAGGCTGGAATTTCCAGCAAGTACCGAACCCCTCTTGTGACACTGAATGACATACTCACTGCTCACGATACATAGGCCAAATCCTCGAGCCACATTGTCCCCTTCCTGCAACAGCACCAGGACATCACTGTGATTCAACGTGATAATACTCCTCCGCATGCAGCTTGGTTTATGCAAGAGTAGCAGCAACAGAATGTACAAACAACGCCTTAGGTTCCATAGTCACTGGGCACGAATCCTACTGACCTATGGGATGTGACCTCGGCTGATAGAGAACCGCCAGAGAACCTTGTCCCACTTACAGACAGATGATGGTATAGGCCCTACAGGAAGAGGGGGACAGAATGTTCCAGGTTGTCCTAGGTAACCTTATACAGAGCATGAGATCTAGATACGCCGCCTGCATAGCTGCACATGGAGATACCAGACACCAAGTACAGTAGTCATGCTTTTCTTAAATCCAGACTCAGCTACCAGCTCCACTTGAGCTATTTAGTGGAGCTGACAGAGAAACAACATTGAATTAAAAATGATGCAACATCGATAATCAACGTCAGCGCTGACGTCAATCAAAGTCAATGCTGTCATCCATCAATATCGCAGGGTTTTCCAGCTTACCAGGAAGTCCATTGTGCCAGAGGATAGATTACAAGATTCAATATATTAAACTGTCCCATTTTCCTGAAGGTGAGGCAGGGCTCCTGATTCTCTTTAAGACAATCACAATCATTTTCATCCTTGGTGTTTAAATCATTCTTAGATAGGTTTGGAAGAAATGTATTTTGCAGTCCTTTTTTGCTTTATAAATACCGCAGAAAAGAAATATCTGTTCTTCTGACCAGTTGTCAATTAAAACTTGAGTCTCTTCATCTGTCCATGTGTCCATTATTCCTTTTTTTTTTCTTTTACTTAATTTATCGTTGTTTTTTGAGTTCGTCACTACACTTTTTCAGGACAGCAGATGTTTGCTAGACTGGTTATTTGCACAACTAAACTGACAATAAACACATTTGAAAGTCCCGCCCCTAAGTAATGAAAAAGTACCCCACTGTTTTGGTACTTTGCCTACTGGTACTTTTGGGTACCGGACTGGAAATCAGTGGAAAAGTACCAAATGTTTACTACCAAAATAATAGTACCTGGAGCAGTAGAAAAGTGCCCTAATTTGTTTAAATTCACCAGTTTCTTAGTTTTGGAACCTATTGTATAAGTACAAAACTTTCTGTGCTATTGAACTTTTCCAGCAAAATATCTGGATGGGTGACACTGTTACTCAGAGGAGCTGGAGTCCAGGAAGTCGGGGAAGCAAAGGATTTATTGGGGGAACAAGGGTTTTACTGGGGAGACAGTCAGGCACATGGGACAAACTGGCAGTAACGTCAAAGACAGGACTGGGGGAAGACGAATAGGGGGATACTTAAATATACTAGACTACATTGACCGAAACTGGACACAGCTGGTAACACAGGAACTCCACATGAGGCAGCAGGGGGGGGAGGGGCGTGGCACAAGGGGATCGGATGAGCAGGGCATGACAAACACTGAAAGTTGCTTTGAATAAAAAGATTTACAGTTAAGCAGCTAAATGTAAACATCAAGGTCTAAACAACACTTTATCCATCCATCCATCCATCCATCGTCCAACCCGCTTTATCCTAATGGGTCGCGGGGGGTCCGGAGCCTATCCCGGAAGCAACGGGCACGAGGCAGGGAACAACCCTGGACAGGGGGCCAGCCCATCGCAGGGCAAATTTTTTTTAAATGTTTAAAAGTGCTAAGCGGGCTGCTCAGGATTGTCCATATTTACACATGCAGCGTCTTCGGTCTTCTGCATAATTAAGTTGTTAAGTCTTTCTGCATTAGCGTTTCTGCCGCTTTTTTGCAGGAACTTCATGAGCTCTGGAAAAGCTTGGTTCAGTCCTTCTTTTTCGCTCCAGTCCTTCAGGATGCTGTAGCACTGCTCCCTAGTGTTACGCGGGTGTTCATCAATGTGCATCTCTATCTGTGCTTCTCTGATACCAGACCCAATCGCCAGCTCCTTAACCAGCTGTGGTCCCAGTTCATCCACAATGTCGTACAAGTGGTTCGAGAGGTCGACGGCTACGGAAGGTCGGGAGAATCCAGGTTAGCACCAGACCACTCCATATAACAATAAATCACCTTTATAAAGTTTAAGCAAATCTGAGATTGTGAACTAAGGTTGTATTGATTAAGTCTACAAGCAATAATATTACGGATATTTAATGCTAACAGTCGTAAATTGTAGTAAATTAAGTAAAAATAAGTAGAAAAGAAAAAAAATAGGTAGAAAGGTGTACTTACCTGGCATTATTGGGATGGGCTACAAAAGACAAATAAGTTGCACTAGTTACATTTAATTTTAATATTTTTCATATTTACATTTAGATTACATAGTAAATGAGGCATACGGACACCACTAAATAGCCTATATCAATGTTTCTTAAACTTCTTGGACCAAGTATCACTTTGGATACAAGCAAAAGCAGACTAATACCAGATGGCTGAAAGTTGCTATGATTGTCGTGTACCACCAGGGGGCACTACGAGTACAATCATTCATTCATAGACCTTTATTTTACCGGGCAAAACATTAAGAACAGTTTCTTATTTACAATGACAATGAGTACCACTGTTTGAGAACCACTGGCTTATATGATCAGACAATGACAAAAATCCTCACAGAAGTAGGACAAGATTTATGACAAGAGTAGTGTTTTTCTTAAGAAGATCTGAGCCAGCCTTCTGTCACCTTCCCCCTCCTGAGTTTAGCGTAGAGCAAGCTACTCAGGGTGCTTGATAGTAGATTTACTATTTTCTGTACTTGCTGGTATTAACAGTGAGAAGAATATAGAAAAAGAATTGCGCTAAGATATTCATTCCTCTTACTGAATTATGAGTATTAAGGACTAATTTGCTTGCACGTCACAATTATTGTCGCATTAGTAAAATTTAATTCATAAAAAGAGTGTAAAAAAACAGTAGGGTGGTCTGATCAGAGTGGAGACACAAGCTGCAGAGCTACTTTGTCAAGATCTGAAAACTATTCATAGTTTATTATATAAGTAGCATAATAAGGAAAATATTAAACTGTGATTTAATTAATGATGAGCGGCGTGGCGGTGACCAGTGGGTGGCACCGTCGCCTCACACCTCTGGGACCTGGGCTCCTTGTGTGTGGAGGTTCTATGTTCTCCCTGTGTCATCATGGGGTTTCCTCCGGGTTCCCCCACACTCCAGAACCATAACTGCCCATATGTGTGACTGATTGTTGTGTGAATGTGCCCTGGCTTATTTCAGCAAATGGATGGAATTTAATTAAACTCATTTTTTAACAATTATACTCAATTAGTTTAGTAAGGATGCTGCAATCATGTAAATTCCATCACACATATTTACTAAATATTCAACCATACACATATTCAGTTCTACTAGACATTTTTACTACATATTCAACCATATACATGCAAGAATGAAATGAAATGTTACCCACCTGCAATTTAGTCAACTCAACTAGACCCTTCTCTTCAACTCCTATTTACAAAAAATGAAGCAAATTAGATATTTATTAGATATATATGTACATTTAAAATTAACAGATTTTGAGGGTCACTATGCACTTATCACACTTGCTGTTACTAATGGTACTTACCACTAAAACAGACCTTCCGTTTCTTCAAGAAATATAAAAGTACAACTACAAATACAAGTAGAAGTACAAGTATTATGACTATGGTCTGAATGATCCATGTTTGATGGCTTTCACCTAAAACAGACAGAAACTATTCAACATCACAATAAAAAATACAGCAATAATAAAGTAATACAACACAGTTAGCAGTGGACTAAAACTGGGGTAGGCAACTCCGATCCTAGAGTGCTGGTATCCAGCAGGTTTTCCATCCTACCTGATGAGTTACTATCTACCTGAGATCAGAAGTGGTTCATCAGAGGCCAGGTAGCATGGAAAACTTGCCAGATACCAGCACTCCAGCATCAGGGTTGCTACCCCTGGACTAAAACAAGCATAACGGCACATTGTTGCTCCAGAAAACAACATCCAAATAGAGGAATTGTGTTTTGACCAGTGTTTCCCAACCCGATCCTCGGGGACCCCCTGATGACCCGTGTTTTTCTTCACTCTCAGCTCTCTCCCAGACACTCCACGTTTTTACTCCCTCCCAAAGCAAAACGTGGACTGTCTGTGGGTCACCGAGAACTGGCTTGGGAAATATTGGTTTAGATATTAGTTTAGACAGAGAGGTGACATCATCGGTGACAATTCATTTTTGAACTGATGTGCTGACTGATCACTGACTGATCACTTATTGGGCTATATGTGCTGTCATTTGATCAACATTAAAGCACTGTCACTTTATAGATGGCTATCAAGCATTGGGATTATAGTGGGAAAATATTAGTGATGTTTCCACTTGACACCCAGTACCTGGACTTGATTATTATTATTTTTCAAATTACAGCCACATAGAGAAGCTTACAGGAACAACGCACCAGCAGCGTGTGCATGTGTGTTTACAGAAAGTTTTGGTGTTTACCAATGGGTTCTCCGCACAGAGTGTTGTTTGTGCTTGTGCAGGGTGCAAGGATACTGCGGCTGTCGCATCTATAAGCAGAAAAAAAAGTTATTTTTCAGACCAAGACAGTAATATGATTTCAAACATTCTGAAACTGCTGACAGACCAAGCACAAGGCCCTTAAGCGTGATAAGGGTGTACACCAAATACATTTTAAAGAACACCTCTTATCATCACATCCAGATAGCGAGGTTAACAATGGCTAATTGGAAAAACTAGCTGGTTTTCTCCTCAACATGCTATCGCCACTAAAGTCAACAACAATCTCAATAAACTTCCGGCCGTTGCGGTCCGAAGATTTTGGATTTGACTGGTTTACCACACGTTTCCTTCCAAAACTGATGCAACCAAAGTTTTATTAGAGCACACACAATATGGGCACCAGTTAGAGAAATCAATTACCCTAACTAATGCATTTAATGCATGGCGTACTCTAGCGCGCCCTAGAGGAGACCCCAGGAACAAACTCAAACTCCTGACACATACATATCTGCGGCTGGGAGCTGAAGCCCCGACTTTGGAGACCTGAGGCATCTGCAGCATCCACCGAGCATAACTCCGTCACCTCTAACACTAACACTACACCCAATATAATTAAACTTAAAATTCATTTGACTTAAACTGGAACAAATGCAAACTGAACTTAGAAATGTGTAAGAAATGTATATTTATAAAATCATTTGTGTTGATTTTTTTGACATACATTTGCCTAAATTACATTTTGCCTGTTTGACTTTTGATCTGAAAGGGAAAAATACACTTTACATCCACAAAAAATGCCAGGGTTACAGCAAAATATATAAATAACGCAATAGAGCAATAAAGCCAATGGAAACTCAGGAGAGCAGAAATGAACCAAAAAACCTGACAGAAGAACAAGCAGAGAGCGAGGAGAGGAGCAGCATTTGTGGATGCTAATGATAATGGAACAAGCAGACACAACAAGGAGAGGAGCAGCGCGTTTGTGGAGGTTAATGCTAATGGGAACAAGCAGAGATTGAGGAGAGGAGCAGCATTTGTTTATGCTAATGCTAATAGGAACAAGCAGACACAGCGAAGAGAGGAGCAGCATTTGTGGATGCTAATGCTAATGGGAACAAGCAGAGAGCGAGGAGAGGAGTAGCATTTGCGGAGGCTTATGCTAATGGGAACAAGCAGACACAGTGAGGAGAAGAGCAGCATTTGTGGATGCTAATGCTAATGGGAACAAGCAGAGATTGAGGAGAGGAGCAGCATTTG
>JAODKF010006688.1:0-13744 GCA_026779585.1 Mormyrus proboscirostris
TCCCAGAATATTATAGTAAACGGATTAATTCCGTGTCACGTGGGTGACGTAATCGTCCGTGAATTCATCCTAATACACCAACGGTCCGCCTGCGCTTGTCACACCTCTCCTCTCTGGTGTATGTAGGCTCTGCTGGAACATCCTCTCCATAATAAGGCAATTCTGACATATCATTATTCTGTTCTTTAGCCATAGCTCTGGCCACCACACAACTCAAAGCAGTCTTTTTCACTAGCTCTGGCAGCACTAGGAGATGTTGACCCAACAACACTGGATAGGGGAGTTTGGAGACTAGCCCTACCCTAAGCATGTATGTCTGTCCACACAGCTCAACATAGACATCAGCGGTACTGTGCTCACTTTGGTCCCCATGCACACAACAAATAATTAGCTTGTCCTCACAGTTCTTATACTCAAGGGGAACTAAGCAGGTTCCCTGGGTCTTAAGGGACAGAATGGGGTTAGGAAAATAGCATAGGTGAGATTGTTTTGGCTTTCTGAGGGGGCAAGCAGGGCTCTTATGACCTTCCCTCCCAGAGTTATAACAAGAAATAGCTTTGGGCTGGGAACTTCCTGTGGGGAGGGGCAATGCGTTCCTACTGTGGCTAGGCATAGTGTCAGAACCAGCTCCTTGACCAACACCATCAGACTTACACCTGGCATGATGATCCAGCACTCCAGCATAGCGGTAGCTCTTGGAGCCCTTGTATGCTGCGACATAGTTTTCCACCATCTGAGCGGCCTCTGTTGCAGTGCTGGGATTGCGCTCTTTGACCCAAGTCTTCACCTCTGGATAGAGGACTCGAAGGTATTGTTCCAGCACTAAGGTTTCCATGAGGTCTTCTTGGGTGCACTAGTCGAACTTGACCCACTTACAGAAGAGGTCCTTCAGCCGGATGTACAGTTCTTGTGGCGTCTCACTGGGGCTGGTCTACAAGGCACGGAACTGCAAGCGATAGGTCTCAGCATTAATCTCATATTTCTTGAGAATGGCCTCTTTCAGCTGGTCATAGTTCAAGTTGTTGTCTGGATCCATATCAATGAATGCCCTCCGTGCCTTGCCAGTAAGGAATGGTATGAGATGAATGGCCCAGTCCTCCTGTGACCCTGAGCTTTTAGATAAAGCTGAACGCATGTGACATTGCTAAGCCGTGATGAATAACATACCTGACTGATGAAACCCGTAACATAAATCAACATTAACCATGAATAAAGGGGATTAACAGCTCACAAGCGATCGGTCAGCTGAGGTATTTAAATTTGCCGGTAACTGGTTGCCGTTGCACTGTGTGCTTGTGTGCAAGCGTCATGACTCACTCTGTGACAAGGAGCATAAAGAAGATGCTCTGCATCAATGGTTGTGATGAGACCAGTCTGCAGCTCAACGTGGTGTTTGAATAGGTTGGGAGAGGGGGAAGTAGCCAGTTAGTGGTCCAAATTACTAATGTTGGTAGAAGGCTCTTGCATTTTGGGTTTGTGGGTTTTACTGAGGTATGCAGAGTAAGAAATAATTTGTCCCTGTACATATGCTTCAAGAGATTCCGATAGCAGTGAAGAGGAGACCGGTCCATCTCATTCCAATTAGTGAT
Source organism: Mormyrus proboscirostris (assembly GCA_026779585.1). Taxonomy (NCBI): domain Eukaryota; kingdom Metazoa; phylum Chordata; class Actinopteri; order Osteoglossiformes; family Mormyridae; genus Mormyrus; species Mormyrus proboscirostris. The sequence continues at coordinate 1,590 of JAODKF010006688.1, forward strand.
GTTAAAGACATCAATAGCAGATCTATTGAATTCAGTGTCCAAGAGAAAGTAAGAGGGGCATGGTCAGAAATAACAATAGGATGACAATTAGCAGATAACACTTTGGAGATGTTTGGCATCTATAAAAAAATAATCAATATTAGAGAAATTAGAGCATCTGTAATAAAAAAGTATTGCTTAGTGTGGGGGTTGTAGAATCCCCAAGGATCTATGCCCCCATTGTTAGACATGAAATGAGAAACTGAAATTGACATTCATGATCGAATCAAAGTATGTAGATTAGAATGATCTACATTGGGGTCAATTACATAATTGATGTCCCCTCCAAATACAAGCAGGTTGTTATTAAATGAAGGGAGGAGCTCAAACAGTTTATTCATAAAATGAGGATCGTCAAAATTTGGGGCATAAATATTAAGTAATAGAATGGGATTATGAGACAGCATCCCAGAGACAATCAAGTGTCTGCCATTTCTATCAGATATAACTTTGGAGACATAACTGAATTGATTTACCAATTAAAATTACCACCACTCTGGCCTTAAAGTGCATTTTTCCACCATACCAGGTAATGAACTTTTGGTACTTGGAGAAAGTACCAAAAGTACGGTACTTCAAGGTGTTGTTTTTCCACTTGCATAAAAACTGGCACCAGTGCTGAATGACATCACAGTGGGAGGCAGGGTTTTTTTTGTACCGAATTTGAAAAATGCCTGTAGTATGTTATAGGGCTGGATTATGTGCAAAATTAATACCAACATTACATGTTATGCACATCCAATTCCTACATCGCAAGTCAGCTATATTAAAACAAGGCTTTTTCTTTTTTTCAATTCTGTATGGACATTATAGCATGAAGCTTTGCCAAAATACTTTTACTCTGTCATAGGAAAACCAACCGTTGCAATTTGAATTATTCCTTTAATAGATTCTTGTATGTTTTAAAATCAGTTTAAAGTTTTACCTCTGCTGCCTTTACATGAGCCTTGCATACGTTCTCTGAGACAATTGCAATCATTTTCGTCCTTGCCATTTAAATTACTCGAAGACGGGTTCGTAAACAATTTATTTAACTAAATTTTTGTTTTATAAATACCCCGATATTATCACATGACTAAGCCAGTACACTGTGAGTTGTATTCAACAAAATACTTTTTTGCCATTCAGATCTTTTTGTTGTAAATGTTCTTACGACCAAATCACATTTTTTTTTTTTTACTTTGTTTATCCTTGTTTTCTGAGCTCGCAACTGTTTTTTGTCACGCCCAGCTCCGTCCGATCCTCCTGTGTGCCACGCCCACCTTGTTACCTTGTGTTTATGCCCGATTGTTTCCACCTGTTGCTCGTTGAGTTCAGCTTGTCATGTGTATATCAGTCTGTGTCTTTCCCCAGTCTAACAGACCTGTCATTAATGTCATCCTGTGAAGTGCTTGATCCTCTCCAGTTTACCCCGCTGTGCGTATTAAAGGCTCGTTTCTTGGACTCCCTGACTCCGTGGTGAGGTACGGGAAAGCGGGCAGACACGAGACAAAAAATACGCTCAGTAAGGCAATGGGACAACGGCTCAATACTTCATGAAGTGCTTCAGTGTTGGCTCCGCTTATAAAGCTGGTTGACAGACCGGAGCTGGGTTGCACCTGTGCGGAGGTGTGACAGTACCCCCCCGTTGACAGCCGCCTCCGGGAGGCCGATGACGTTTACAAGGTCGACCCCTGGGACGAGGGGCCGGTTTCTCCGGATGAGCTTGGTGGAAAGCGGTCTTCATTGCTTGGTTGGTCACGTCGGAGGCTTGGACCCAGCATTGTTCATCCGGGGTGTCCCCTTCCCAATTCACCAGGTACTGGAGCTTTCCCTGGCATCTACGCAAATCCAGGAGGGTCCGAATCTGGGCGGAAGTTCTACTTAGTTGACGTAGAGCATTGGAAACTTTCTGATTGGTGCGTTCCGCCAATCCATTAGCCTGAGGGTGATAAGCTGAAGTCAGATTAAGTGACACCCGTAATTTGGAACAGAACTCCTGAAACACCCGGGACATGAACTACGGTCCTCTGTCAAAGACTAGATCCTCAGGGATACAGGTGAAATGAAAGAGCTCATTTACTAGGATCTTCACGTGGTCCACCGCGGAAGGCAACTTCTGAAGGGCCACCAACTGGCACATCTTTGAAAACCGATCGACTATGGTGAGTATGGTGGTCTTACCGGACGATCGGGGCAGGTCCGTAATAAAGTCCATTGCTACGTGTGACCAGGGTCTGGAGGGCACAGGTAAGGGCTGAAGGACTGTCAGGACAGCTATCCACAAATGCCTGGACCTGTCGTCGCCAAACGGACCACCAATACCGCCGTGCCACAAGAACCTGGGTGGCTCTATCCCATCCCTGGTTGTGCATGAATCCACTGCAGCAAACCCTGACGATGAGAAGGCGGCACATACAACAGACTAGGCGGGCATCTGGGGTTTCCAGGGGAAACTCGATTCTCATTCTCCATGGCAATGAGTTCTTCCAGACCCCAGGTTATAGCTGAAATGAAACAGGAAGGAGGCAAAACCAGGTAAGTACGCTCTTCACTTTCGGGAGGATCGAATTGCCAGGACAGGGCGTCCGCTTTAACATTCTTGCTCCCAGGGAAATAGCTCAACCGAAATGTGAAGCGAGCGAACCATTGCGCCCAACGAGTCTTGCGAGAGGTGAGTCGCCTAGCTGACTGAAGGTACTCCATATTACGATCGGTCAACACCACGAAGGGGTGCCGTGCTCCCTTAAGCCAATGGCGCCATTCCTCCAAGGCTAATTTCATGGCAAGCAGTTCTTGGTCACCCACCTCATAGTTCCGCTCGGCTGACGGCAACTTCTTAGAGAAGTATGTGCAGGGGTGTCGTCATCCTGTCCCAGGGTCACGCTGGATCAAGACGGCACCTACTCTGACACCTCTGACGCATCCACCTCTACCTCGAACGGGAGATCAGGGTGGGGTTGTCTTAACACCGGTGCTGTGCAGAAAACCTGTTTCAGCTTGGTAAAGGCGCGTTCGGCTTCTGGTATCCAGCTGAGCCGAACAGGTTTTCCACGAGTGAGTGAGGTAAGAGTTATTTTGCTGAAATTGCGAATGAATCGGCGATAGAAATTAGCGAATCCCAGAAATCGCTGTAAGTCTTTAAGAGTTTTGTGTAGTAGCCATTCTTGGGTCATCCATAGCCACCGCCCCGTGCTGGATAACGTACCCTAAGAACTTAATGGAGCTTTGATGAAACTCACACTTCTCACCTTTGACATATAAGTGATGATCTCAGAGTCCTTGCAACACCTGGCACACGTGGCGAACATGATCCTGCTTCGAGGGTAAATCAAAAGCAATGTAGATCACTACAAACTGGTATAACATGTTGTGGAAAACGTGGTTCATAAAGGCCTGAAAGATAGACGGGCTGTTAGCCAACCCATAGGGCATCACATGGTACTCATACTTCCATTCATCCCCAACTCGGATTTTCATCAAGTTATAGGCACTACGTAGGTCTAACTTAGTAAAAATCACCGCCTCTCGAAGATGTTCCAAGGCGGAGGGGATTAAGGGCAGAGGTTCTCTCCTTTTGACGGTAATCGCGTTCAGCGCCCGATAATCCACCATCGGGCGTAGACCACCGTCTTTTTTCTTGATGAAGAAAAACCCGGCGGTGACGGGTGAAGTGGAGGGCTGAATGATCCCCTGTTTCAGCCCCTCTTGGATATACGCCTCAAGAGATTCCTCCTCCTGTAAGGAAACAGGGTACAACCTGCCGCGAGGTAAGGTAGTACCATCTAGGAGTTCAATAGAACAGTCGGAGTCCCGGTGCGGTGGTAGGGTAAATGCCTTCTCTTTACTGAACACATCTTTGTAGTCTTGATATGGGGCTTCATGCCCCAGAATCACCGGCACTGTGATTTGAGAAACGGCAACGGGAGGTAAGGACGAGACACCTACTGGAAGGGGAGCTTCTTCCTGGCCGGGTCGGATGGGGCAGGCAGAGATGGTATGCCCGGTTCCTCCGCAATATAGGCAGAGACCTCCCTGAAGTCTTCTTCTTCATTCATCGGAGGTAAGAGGTGATCGCCTAACTTGCATGGGTTCCGGTGCCTCGCTACTGGGGTGGGGGGCCCACCCGCGTCTTCAGTCCCAGACAGTGTTGTCCAGCCACACTGCCTGTTGAACCAGGTCATCAAACGATGGAGCCTCCCCTTTGTGGGACAATTCGTCATCAGAGGTTGGCGGTGATGGTTCAGAACTCAAGGGAAAATTCCACAGCCAAGCGGTTACCCTGACGACACTCCAGAAGTCGAAACCCAGGTCTTCTTCCCACCTCCATCAACGCTCTGTGGAACACTCTTCCTGACGTCAGGAACGGGCTGTTGTCCGCCCACAAAGCGGTCGCCCATTCGTGTGCGCGTCCCTTAAGGAGAGAGATGGTGAATCTTACTTCTGCTCCTGGGTTGCAGAACATCTCGGGGAGTTCCTCGATGTATATCCCACATTGCATGAGGAACCCCCGACACTGGTCTGGATTCCTGTCATAACGTTCAGGAATGACGATGGGTAAAGGGGCTGTTCGACACGGGGGTGAATCCGGAAGGGGTACCTGGGCGGCACAAGTAGCGATCAGTTGCTCCAGGGCTGCCATGCGATTTTCAAAACTCCCTGCTGGATCCATCAAAGGTAAAGTATTCTGTTACACTAAGTCACAAAGGGAAACCGAGATCCAAAACTGCAGTGGTTTTAGCACCGATTCTGGAAACTTTGACAAAAACATGTCCCACTAAGAAAAGTGCTCATATATTTGCATGAATAAAGAGAATCAATGTTATAATAAGGGGGCCGTTTGCACATACGTAAGGTACTTTTATAGGCTTATTTTATATTTTTATTAATTTAATGATTATATCTGTCATACCAAGCCACAAAGGGAGACCGAGATCCAAAACTGCAGGGGTAAGGACGTTTTAATGAGTTTGGCACACACAGAGGGTAGGCGAACGACAGCACTGCGGAGAGACGGAATGTGGTCCGCTCGAGCTGGGCTCTGATCTGGAGTGAGGCTGCCGAGGGCAAAATCCCTGAAGAAGGGATCCGAGGCTGAGGTACCGAAGAGGCGTGCTGAAGTCGAAGTCGTGGTCCAGGCGTGAGGGCCTTTACCGGGTGAGTCTGTCCGACGGGCAGGCACGGGACCGGGACACGAGAGGAGAGGAGAACAGGAGTTGTCTGGCTCAACATGAAGGGTAGGTCAAGGATGGGAGCGGGTCTAAGGAGGGAAGGCAAGCAGGTAAGGAAGGCACACACGGTAAACGGATGAGGAACGGGACAGCGGGCAGACACGAGAGTGTTGGCTCTGCTTATAAAGCCGGTTGATAGACCGGAGCTGGGTTGCACCTGTCGTGGCTCATTGCCTACAAAATCAGTTATTCTCAGATAGGGGATAATCATTTCAAATTTATTAAAAAGACAAAAAGTAATAATTGAACTGAATGATATCTTTTCCAAATGAACATTGTATATTGTATGTATTAAAACCTACAAACAGTGAGTTTTGAACAATATTTACTGTTACTTTCTGGTTGCTCAAAACTTGTCCCACATATTCGTCACCACCGGCAGACATTTATGAAAAGCAATAAAATCAGGAAACTAGAAGGTGAACTACATTCCTGAAGACCCCATTTTCAAATCTTCAGCTCTACTATAGGCTTCAAGATCACTCAAGATCCTGTAAGTTTGCCAACTTATTCATATTTTTGGTCGCTGCTACTGTCACAACTATAACATGTCAACACTGTCTCTTTGGTAAAAAAATATTAGATTATGACAAATGTTTACTTTTTATGAAGAGGTCTGAAGTACTGTAGCTAACAACAGAGCGGAAACAAAAAGAGTTACCTCTTCCAACATTTGCAGACGCCGTCTTCTGAATAATGGAACCTCTATGTAGGAAACCCCCTGGACTTGTCCCAAGCTCCAGTCGTATCCCAATCGGTGTCCATCCAATCGCTGTCATCAATTAGTTATTGTTCGATTGCATAGGAGATGGCTAATGTAACCAACAGCCCCTGGAAACTAGTGGTGTGCGATACCACAAGATTTGGTTTCGATCCGATACCAAGTAAATACGGGTTCAATATCGCCGATACTGATATTGATACTTTTTAATAATTAAGGTGGATGCATCATCAAATTGCTAAAGCTGAACTAGTTTTCATTATCTTTAAGTGTTTTTGTAGTTTTGGGTTTAATGAGGGTAGGATACAATCTGGAGTAGAGCTGAAGATCTCTGCCCAAACCCGACGGGTTTTCGAGAAAGATGCGAAAATGGATGCTGAGGAGGTGAAACGGAGACTAGCCTCTGGAATAAATGATGTTAAAAAAAATGTATCATTGACTCATTCTTGACACATGAGCACATGAGCATTTGAATAATGTCGGGCTGTAAACGGGTTCGGGCTTTTAAAAATCTGTCGATCAATATGTACTTGTCGGGCTCGGGCCGAATTCTGTCGGGTTCGGGCCTTGTCGGGCCTAACTTTTAAGGCGGATTACAGCTCTAATCTGGAGCATAAACAGCCATCAGCAACTAGGGGACGTTAATGACAGGACTAGGGAAACAACCTCAAACGTGGACTGAAATACACAGAATCAATTAGAAATAACAGGAAACAGCTGGTGACATCGGGATTTCACACGAGGTTAATAAGGGGGGCGTGGCACACGGAAGGCTCGGACGAGCAGGGCATGACACCAGGACAGAATTTTGGCAAATAAGTAAAGCAAATACTTTATTATAAAACACGAGTAACACAAAATGTCTTTTTCTTAAAGTGCACAAAATTAGAGAACCAGGTTTGAAAAAAATTTTAAATAAAAAATTATCAGTGAAAATACAATAAACAAATTACAATAAAAAATAAAGTGTAAACATGTTCCAAGAAATAGTTAACACAAAAAGGGTAATTATAGTCAATCAAATCTGAGCTATATTATATTCAATATATTTCTTTCAATTCCAGTAAATGTATTCATTTTACAATGGAATAATATTCAACATTCAAGAGATTTATTTGTCACATACAGTACAACATGCACTGAAATGTATCTCTGTGTCACCCTTATTTGGCTGTGTAAAAAATAGGAGAAAAAGAAGAGAAGGTAAGAAGTAAAGTAGGAGTAAAAAAGAGAAATTACAATATATAAATACCACCTATGGAACCAAGTATATAATCTAAAATATACAATGCAAATATACAATCTAAAATCAAGAATCTAACTAAATAGTGCAAAATGTGAAATATAGTGCAAATGTACAGTATTTGGGCAGTCAGTGGAAACGTACGTGGTGTACAGAAGGACCAGAGTTAGTCTAAATTGAGAAGCCTTATGGCCTGGGGGAAAAAATGTCCCAGGAAATGGAACAGGCAGTTTGGAGGAGTCTGTGGAACAGGCAGTGTAAGGAGTCCTTAATTATCTTGGAACCTCTAGAGCTGCAGCGTTTATTGTAGGTGTCCAGCAGGGAGGGCTGCCTTGATCACCCTCTGCAGGTCTTTGCGGTCCTTTAGAGAGCAGTTCCCAAACCATACTGTAATGCTCATGGTCAAGATGCTCTCCACAGCAGCTGAGAAGAAGGTTTTTAGGATCGCTGGAGTGACCCTAAATCTCCTCAGCTGTCATAGGTGGTATAACCGCTTCCTTGCTCTGGTGACCAGAGTGCTGACATGAGAGTGCCAAGTGAGGTCCTCAGTGAGCATAACCCCAAGGTACTTGATGTTGAAAACCCTCTCTATTGGAATACTGTTGATCTGGAGGGGTGAGAAGGAGCGCTGCTTCTTCTTGCTGTAGTCCACTATCAGTTCTTTAGTTTTGCTGACATTCAGACTGAGGCAGTTGGACCTACACCACACCGACAGGTTCTCCACCTCCCTCAAGTAAGCTGACTCATCGTTGTTGGTGACGAGTCCAATTACCACTGTGTCATCCGCGAACTTCACAATGGTGTTGGAGCTGTTGGAGGCAACACAGTCAAAGGTGTAGAGCGTATAGAGCAGGGGGCTCAGAACACATCCTTGAGGAGCTACAGTGCTGAGAGTGATGGTGTTTGACATACGGGATCCCACTCTCACTGTTTGTGGTCAACCAGTGAGGAAATCATTGTATCAAATAACACGTTAATTTTTGATTAATTAATCACAGAAAGAATAATGAGTTTAAAAAAATAACTTTCCATGATTCTTGTCACGGGAGGATCGGATGGAGCGGATCATGTCAATTCTGGTCACGGTGACTGAAAAATTATCACTTAAACCCAAACCATTTACCTATTTGATCCTGATGCTAGCACTATCATTCATGATATAAAGGTCTTAGCATAATTTATACATTTTCAGTTTTAATGTCACGTCCAGCTCCGTCCGATCCTCCTGTGTGCCACGCCCACCTAGTTACCTCGTGTTCCTACCCGATTGTATTCACCTGTTGCTTGTTACTGCCAGCTCGTCCTGTGTATTTAGTCCGCGTCTGAGTTCAGACCCGTCAGATCCGTCATTGTAGTGTTACTGGATGTTTGTGCCTGTCTGCCCTTTCGTTCTAAATAAACCCCCTTCTTTGTTCACCCTGCGGCTCTCGCCTCTTTACCTGCTCGCCTACCCATGAACTCTGACAGTGCCATTATTTTTTTTTCTTTTACAACAGAAGCCAAATGTACGTACATTAAATTAGAGTTTGTATCCTTAACATTTGCTATTAGATACATGCAGTCATTTAGTGAAATGGGGACTACAATGTAAAATAAATAAAACAAAATGCTTAAACCACATGTATATGTCTTTTATGAGCCCAAACACAGGAACACCTCCTATTGGTTACGATCACTGACTTCTGAGTACTTGTTGCCACTTAGCTCAAGCCATTTTACAGATATCACATGATGCACTTTTTCACACCCAAAAAATCTCTCATTTTATCCTGCACATAAATTTTCCACTTCAGATGCAGGACTAATTAGTAGACATTTTTTAAAAACTGGGTGATTCTCACGGCTGGTATTTTGACGACTCTCAAACATCTGATTGTGTTTAACGAAAGACTTGCAAACATTCTTGAAATTTAACTTAGAAGACCACTGTTTAAAAAACAGTGTTTAGATTCAAACCACATATACATGTGTCTCAATAGTGTACCCAAATCTTTAATCTGCTCAGGAATATGTATCAAATAATGTTGCTTTGGTGTTATGTTGTTCTTAGGAAATAACCATTTCACATTACTCAAATGCTGCTTAATAAGCAACTTAAGCTTTGCCATAGTTGCTAAAGAAATAACAGGTGCAAATAAGATTTGAACAATCCCTATTAACTCAATGATGATTTGAAAGTATTCATCTCTTTCACAGCTGTCCAATATAAATGGTAGGATCTTTAGGAGGACAAAAAGTCTGTAGCAGCCCTCTCAATTTCATTACATTGTCTGACATGTCTATCTGAAGATTGTTTGACAAAATTGTCTGAATCAAAGTAAACTTGTATGTCTTCGAAATTACACTCACAATGCCGGCATTTGCTGAATGCAAACCCAACACTCTCTTTAAAGCCTGTTAGCTCATGCTCAGCCAGGGTGTCACCACAGAGAGAAACTACTGCACCATATACTGTTCTCTCCCCCTTCACAGTTTTGATGTTCACACCATTATACAACAAATTCAAATCTTCATGTATTCTCTGCAAAATTACATCTACACCACACTGAGAGATGTCACTTGATTTAGTAACAGCAAGTACACGGATGGCAGCTAACTTAGACCTTAGTTTTGGATTTATATTGCCCAATGTATAGTACACCATGAGAAGTTTGTTTTTTGAGGCACGAGAACCAAGAGGATTGCAGAGTTCTATCACATCGGAAGATTGCATTGATCATATTGGCTCGACCACTTATGTGAGCAAACTGGATCTTTTAAAGGGTTATTGGCAAGTTCCCCTTTCTCCGCCTGCTTCCGAAAATTTTGCTTTTGCTTCCCCGGACACCTTTATGCAGTATACCGTTATGGCTTTCGGGCTCAAAAACGCACCTGTTACATTTCAGCAGCTGATGAACAAAAGTTTTGGGTAATGTCTCTAACTGTGAAGTGTATTTGGATGATATCGTAGCTTATACTGATACTTTGGAATAACACCTGCGTGTCCTAGACATCGTTTTTGGGAAATTGTGTGAAGCTTCTTTAGTCTTGAATCTAGAAAAATGTGAATTTGGTAAAGGTATGGTCACCTATTTGGGAAAGACTGTAGGGCATGGGGTGGTCAAACCTGTTCAGGTGAAAGTAGAGGCTATAAATTTGTTCCCTGTTTCTCAGAGCAAGCGTGACCATAGGCTGTTTCTTGGTATGGCTGGTTACTATCGGGGTTTTTGTAAGAATTTCTCGGATGTGGTTTTACCTCTGACTAGCCTCTTACGGAAAGACACAATTTTTGTGTGGTCCTCAGAGTGCCAACAGGCTTTTAACACGGTTAAAATGTTGTTGTGCAGTACTCCGGTGCTATCGACCCCTAACTTTAACAGACCGTTCAAACTAGAGGTGAATGCCATTGGTACTGGTGCTGGGGCTGTGCTTCTACAAGACGACGACATGGGGTTGGATCATCCACTCAGTTTTTTTTTTCGAAAAAATTTATAAAACAACAGTTAAATTATACACTATTGAAAAGGAAGCTCTTGCTCTTTTGTTGGCCCTCCAACATTTTGAAGAATACCTAGGTGTACATAATCCACTTGTCTTTTTAAGTCAAATGTCCTCTTCAAATCAGCACTTGTTACGTTGGTCACTATTTTTTTAAATAAGTTTTAATCTAGTCATTGTTCATCGATGTTGATCAGAGAATGTAGTGGCTGATGCTTTGTCGAGGTCGTATTAATTTGTGGACCCCCTTTGTGTTTTTTTTTTTTGTTTGTTATTGTGTGCATGCGTCCACACTTGTGGGTGGGGGTGTTACGTCCGTATGTGTGTGTTACCATTCCTTCTCTCCTTTAGATCCCATTCCATCAAACTGCTGATTCTGGTTCTGCATTTTCCATCTCTCACCACAAATGCTGTGCCAAAACTGGATGGACTGGTTGCCATCGCCTCGTTCCCGTTTCCTGCCTCTCCAGCCCCGGATTATAAAAGACGGCTGAACATCCCTTCTGACAGCTTTTTACTCATGCTTTGTCTTTGCTTTGCCTTTTGCTTATTGTATTTCTGATTTACTGTTACAACCTGTTTTTGGCTTTCGACTTTCGTGCTTTTGGTTTCCAATTTGGTTTTGGTTACTTGGCTTGTGTATTTGTTTACCCGTGTTTTGACTACTATCTGTTTATTGACTATTCTTAGGATTACGGATTGGATTTGGTTGCCTGTGTAAATACTGTATGTATATATTTGTGTGTGTGTAAGGGTTGTAGGGAGTGCTGCCATTTGTTTTTCTGCATGTATGCCGTTTTTGTCCCTGTTTTTGTGGTTAGAGAGGTTTCAGATAGTGTTTGCCTTTTGTTTTAATTTCTTTTGGGTTAGGGAAGTTTCGTTTGTATGCGGATAGCTAGTTCATTTGGTTTTGTTTATTGTTTTGGCTGCTGTCACTCCTTTCCCCCAAATACACATATTTTCTGCTACCATCAATGCCTTGGGTGTAATTATTCCCCGACCTCCTTATCCCTTATCCTCCACCTCCCGACTCCCTGTTCCCATTTTCCTGAACCTTACCACTGTTTACGCCCCGTCCCTAGGGACGTAACAATCTATATATAATTTTAAAATGTGTTTCTGCCTATGTTTATCATTTACCTTTTATTATTAGTACTTTGCCCCAGTGTTTTTACATTGCAGTTTGAATATATGAATATTTAATTTATAAGTTCCTCAAAGAATAGAAAATGAAGCATATACAAAGACAATTTGACAATGTGTAAAATGTGGAGAAAATAGTTATTGCAATATTTTTACAGCGCTAAACAGTACAATTAAATTAGAGAAAACCATCCACCTGTGAGTCAAGAACTGTAATTGTTTTTCCCCAGAAAGACGACGTTTCCTTATCACGCTGCATTTCTTCTGCTGTAGATCCGTCAGAGCTGCCTCAGCATCCGGTAGCTTATTTCTTTGATGGTGA
>JAODKF010006689.1:0-13628 GCA_026779585.1 Mormyrus proboscirostris
GTTACTCTGCCTTATTTGGGAAAGATGGCCTACAGTAGCCTTAAGTTCTCATTTTCTAAAATAAACACTTGGTGGTTATTTCTACAGTTTTTTTTTTCAATATACTTAATTTAGAGTTAGTTTCATTTCTACAAATGGTGCAAACTCTGCTAGATTATAGATAAAAGATTCCCATTCCCCTGCCATTCTGTGATCGGCAATCGGCAGATCATGATCTTGGTGATCGGTAATCAGCCCCAAAAATGCTGATCGGAGCATCTCTATTCTTGAACACTAAGTCTGCCACTCAGTTTTTTTTTTTTCTAGTGCGCAGTGTCTTCTGCCAGCTGTGATGTCATGTGCATACCTTCTGCAGTACAAGGACATCAAATACTATTGTTCAGGTATCGGAATCAGATTGACACTGAAGGGAAGATGGTGGCGCAGAAGGTAGTGCTAGCGTTTGGCAACCGGAGGGTTGCAGGTTCGAGCCCGAATTCCTCCTGACCCCATCAAAGTGTCCTTGAGCAAGACACTGAATCCCTAATTGCTCCCGGTGATCAGGTTGGCGCCTTGCATGGCAGCCTCCGCCACCGGTGGGTGAATGTGAGGCATGTATTGTAAAGCACGTTGAGAAAAAGCGCTATGTAAATGCAGTCCATTTACCACTTAAGTGAAATCGGTGCACCTCTATGAGCAATATTTACAGTTTACATTTCCTTTTTCCATTTTATTTTCAGATCATTTCAGTTTACGGAAATGTTTTAGGCAAAAATAACCATTCCTTGTGTACTGTAAGAACATGATACACAATTAGCAAGATTCCTTTTTTTTTTTTTTATACAACATCCATACTTCACTTCATAGACGCGACTTAAGAGCAGTTTTGCTCAGCGGCACTAATCCTGGTGTGGCTTCGAATACTGCGTTTCATTTACCTTGGAAGTCAGAGCAGGGAATGATATCACACCCAAGTTAATCATGTTCCAGAACAAGTCTGAAAGCCATTTAGCAGTACCAGTTCTAGTCAGGTTTTTGTTATCAACTGGTATTGCATACTGGTATAACAGTGGTTAACACAGCATTGCATGGTATTTTGCAGATACAAATACTACAGCAACATGCCCACAAATAACGGTTGGATAGTACTGTGTGTACAACCAACTTAATTAGACACAGATAAGAGACAAGGGGTAATAAACAGTATATAATTACAGCTTTCACTTTTGTGCATGAAGGGTGCAGCCATCTTGAATTCTAAGGTCAGGGTTGTAGAGGTTTCCAGATCAGAACTCCAACTTCAGAGGGGCGTGTCAGTTGAAATTTTCAACTAGGAACATGGAAATTCTGACTTCCAAGTTTAAATGGCATACAGCAAAAGTAGACAACTGCCTGGTGCAAGAAGTATGAACATTCAGAATTGTGAATGGTCCAGCACTACAACACGAGTACCACGGCACTGCATTCATAAGAAGTATGAACCTGGCCTTAGTGATGATTTCATATAGATTCGCATGAACTCCATATGGGTTCCTTACATTAGGTTTTGCAACTTAATGATATCAAGATACTGTTAGTTGATGCCATAAAACACTATATGCATTTAACTGCTAAAACAATAAGGCTAAAAATATTTTCACAAAAGCATAAAAACATACTAATGCCATGGATTACTGGATTATAACATTAAAAAATATTTTCATCATTTAGTTTTTTGTTAGAAACTGAGTGCGCATCAACAGATACAAGTGTGGCCCTGCATTGCAGAAATCAAGATCACCGATTTAAAATAAATAAATTCAACATGATGACTAACCAATTAATAACAATTTAAAGTTTTGTCTGACTATATTACAGGAATTTTCAAAAAATGTTAAAAACTCAATGGAAACAAAAATGCGCTGTTTTGTACAAGTTTGTATAAGTGTTTTGTATTTAGATGTACAGACCTACTCCAGCATTAAGGATGCCTAAATACTTGCTAATTTTTGGGAAAATACTATCAAACTCACGTCAACTACATGTAATTACTCTCATTGGAAAATTATAATTTTAGTACTTTACCAATTTCTTAACCAACAGACTCCTTTGTTCGAAATAAACTTTTCAGGTATTTCACCAAAATGTTGCCAATTAATTGGTTATACCAGAACTAGCTACGTATAACCATAATTTTAAAAAACCCTGGTGCTTTTGAAATGCATTCCATTTAACGTTTAATTCAAATTGCCATGGAAAAGGTCAGCAGAGGATTTTTACTTTTCATGGCGGCGAACTGAATTAGTTCAGCGGGTATTTTGATTTGACGTCTCGATGCAATTGTAAATAATGAGAAAGTAGGATTTGCGATGGTTATACGTTGTGGTTTTGAATTCCAAGGAGATATTTCAAACGGTACATTTCATAACCAGGTTCGGTTACTAGAACAACAGCATGCATGCACAAGATCTCACTTCTTTCAAAATTAACAAATCAGACTTAACCGTTGCATTGTCTGTACTGTACTGATCAAATTTCACCAGTACATAAAGATAACCATTAAGAAAATAATACCAACTAGAACTTAACGCCAACATCTTATGTGAATTTTTTAAAAGACAAAACTTGCCATATTGAAAAAAGATTACTTACCTTCATATCACGTGTTTTCAACAATTCTATGGTGTACTTTTTGTGCAGTGCGAAAAACGGGGAGAAGGGAAAGGGAGGGAGTGACTATTTGCATTCACATCTCTCTGTAGCTTGCTGCTCGCTGAACTACGTATACAAAGTGCGTAACATATACAGATAACTCAGTACTTATCATACGTTCTATGAATGTAAAAAATCATATACTGGCTTAAAAGAAAATTACCCAATAAAGTCAGTCACAAGCTACCTGCAGGAAAAAAATACAACTGCCAACTAAGCTTGTCAAAATACGTGGCACGTTAGCTGGACAAACATCTAATCTTGTGCGTTTAGTGCTCAAATCCCTGTTAGAAGGGAAAAAAATAACAACAACAAGAACACTTTTAAAACAATAATTCAGAGCATGGGGAAGCAGAAAATTCCCCAGGTCCGTGTTTCACATTAAGTGAAAAGTAGTTCCAAAACCAAGGCCCTCTTTCAGCAGCCTCTCCTGCACTATTTTCAAGCCGTTAACAAAACGCAATTTCCGTTGGGATAGCAAATCGCTAGCAGGCCGTTCGTCAGCGCAAATAAGCAAAATGCCACGCGTACAGTAATTTCCTTGTTTTCCTTTTCTTTCTAAGGTTATACGGTGGTGTTTTTTGTTCTATGACGGAAAAATACTTTGCCAACCATTTGGATCTGAAGAGTCTCTAAACCTCTGTATGCATTTATGTATTCGCATCCCTTCCGCTATTTCCGGACATTAGAATACTTCCGTATGGTACAGGGTTCATGTGTCCCCTATGGTCGTGTTTCCCGTCTTTAGAATAGTTCCGGGTGCTATCGTAGTGCCCTCAAATTATGGCGTTCAACAAGCTTCTCTACGGAATGGGTAAACTACTGGACAGATTTGTAAAACACAAACTAGAACTTTACTTTTGTAAAACTCAATTAATTTAAGAATATAATAATATAAGATGACAGTTTTGTATGAGGATTAATTAATCTTTATTGCTACTTCTAGTGAAAAAGCGCATATCCTAAAAAAAAGGCACCAATTCTTTTTTTTACAGCTGTCTATACAGAAACCTCTTATGTTTCGCTATCAATTCATTTTGTTCGCCATGCAGTTTGATCACAGTTTGTTGAAATTCCTGTCATACTGCACTGTTTGTAGATGTATTTTCTATTTAAATTGCATTTTGTTTTTCGGTCTTATTTACAAATGTCATCGTTAAACAGCAGTGAATTTTAGACAATTATTTTAATTTTTTAGAGTTTTGCTTCTACGTTAGCCAGACTAAGTATATTCCGTGGACAACTATTATTGTGCATTCGTAAAGGAACAACATATCTAGATAAAATAACTACGTTTCGGGATTTTTGAGGCCATTTTATTACATTCAAACTCCCCAGCAGACCCGCAATACTTTGACGCTGCCCCTCAAAATGGCGGATGCCCTTGAACAGGCACGTTTCCAGCCGGAAATAACATAATTACCGTACTCCTTGTGTGTGTGGCTGTGTCTTGCGTTATCGCTAGAAACGTGCTGACAATGATGGTCATGTGAATGGTTCGGTTACAATATCCTTATTGTTATACAGAATAATTTATACTCGAATTGTAGCATCGAAACAGGGTAATCCGTGGTGTTGCATACATAAACTATCAAATGAGTGGTAACTGTGGGTCAGGTAGTACCTTCACCCACTTCCGAAAAGCTTCTATAGGTCAGGGTCGTGGGGGGGCGGTGACCTGGAGCAGTGTTAATGTTATCCGAAAATGATAAATTTGTCTTTGATGACTTAACATACGACAGTAACTTTATAAACAGTAAAGTACGTTATAAACATTTTACGAGTAATAAACTAAAAAACGTCTTCATGCCGTGTACCGTTATATGGATATTAAAGATGAACGCTTCCCCGGCTACTTTCCAAATTGTATTCCTCATGAGTCCTTGGTTATATCAAGATGCAACGGTTGTCGACATAATAGTGTAATGCTCACTGGAATTGTATGAAATCTCCAGCTGTCAGCCATGAGCCACCGCCAATGAAACATCACAGTACTCATTTATTTACTTATTGTACAATATGCAACATGAAATTGGTCAAGTTAAACATTAATTTATTGATGAGTTATATCTCTTTATTGTAGTTGGACAGTATTTTGGCATGTATTCGCTATTTTTTTTATATTTTACCAATAACATCATTTCAAGATTTATCAGATCGCCTTTATCTAAGGGACACGTTTTTAACTAAAAAATGTTTAAATGACTGAAAAAGTTACCCGATTGGCGTCACTGCATTGCCATTCACGCGACTCGCACAAAGTCAGATTTGAGTCACCTGCCCAGCTGAGCAGCATGTCTATTGAGTGTGGGAGACAACCAGAAATCCAAGCGGGATATAGATGATCTTTTTGATTAGTGCCTACGCAGATGTAACTAAATTTAGTGTAACGTCATAGGAGACTATATACATTCTGGTATATTGGTAGGTAGGTTTTTTCCCCCCAGATTTACTTTGCTCGTTCTCTATTCAAACGTTAGAAAGGTGGCTTCCATATTTTTTAGGACTGTACCCTTTAACATTGGAATTGAGCAGTCATGCAATACATAGGTATTGCTTTCACATTTTAAATGCATCAGCTGACAGAAGTCTGACAATTTTCATAACAGGTAAAGTCAACTGTTAATAGCTTAATGAACTACACAGAAGGTTATGTAAGGCATATCCTTTGAATATGTAAAATAATAATAAAAAATGCAGATGGAAAATAAAGCTCCTTTAGATGAAAAATTTCCCTGAACAAGATTTCTTCAAACTGCTGAGACTAATGAGATGAGTGGGCTCTGCTCTAAATAGGCAATCAAGTACCTACCCATGAAAAAGCACGAATCTCCATCAGCACATAAAACATGGCTTTTCTAAATGTACAGCTTGTGTATGCGAAAAAGGGCTTCGTTTATCCATCGTAGAGTGTTTCATGGTTACCTTCTTATGTATGTTCCTAGGGCTAACCAATGAAAATCAGAGTATTACAACATTGTGGAAGAAATATAAAGGGGAATACAGGAAGTTGTAGGTGTTTTTGTAATGAACTGGTTATTTATTTTCCATTGGAGTGTTCAGTGTTACATGGAACTTCACTGTTGGGGATGTCTTATATGTGATGTCATGTTGATTTAAGTGCCTTTTGAGAAATTTATAATAGTTCATAAATAATCTCTGCTTGTCAGTTTGGAATGGAGTTTATCATTTTAACCCAAAACGGTAAAAAAAATGTACTGTGACGAAAATTTGCACCTTACTTTTAGTAAAACAGCTTCATTTTCTCTGCTTTCTATAATGTTTGCATGCAGAAGTGGTTGGTAGCCAGCTGACCTTGAACCCCCAGAGGGGTAGTGTGTGGCTTAGCATGTTAGGACTCTCTGCCTATGATCATAAGAATCCATTCATGGGACTGGCAGATTAATGCCACCTTTGGGCCCCTGAGTAAGGCCCTCAACCTCCAATTGCTCAAGGGGTGCTACACAGGCTGACCCTGTGCTGTGATCCCCAAGCTTGCTCTTACCAGTGTATGTGTCTCATGGAGAGCAAAATGGGGCAGCCAAAAAGGGAATTCCCCCATGGGAATGAATAAAAGTATCTCTATTTTGGTTCTAGTTTGCATTCATTCTTTCCCTCTTCATAATTAAGTACATATGTTAAATTCTTAAGAATAGGTTAAGTATAGGTTTCCTTATAATTACTGTAGTATTGATGTGGTCTCTCATTTTAAAGAGCTCGTTTCATTAAAAAATAAAAAAAAAAACATGACTTGAGTTTTTCTTTTTTATTAACTTAATTTTTTTTCACAAATGTGAGATTTTCTCATAGTAATCAAGGAAGAGTTGCATGCATGGAAAATAAGGATTTTCACTTAATCTTCTGGACAAGAATGTTGGGTTGCCTGTTGGTAAATCAATTACTGTACTGTCTCTCGTTGTGTTTCCCTAAAGCTAGGGATAAAACCAACGACAAATACTCTTCTCTAGAAAATGAATCA
Source organism: Mormyrus proboscirostris (assembly GCA_026779585.1). NCBI lineage: Eukaryota > Metazoa > Chordata > Actinopteri > Osteoglossiformes > Mormyridae > Mormyrus > Mormyrus proboscirostris. The sequence goes on from JAODKF010006689.1 coordinate 6,650, forward strand.
CTTGACTGATCCTCCTGCCCCCCTTTCCAGCTCTATCCACAAACACATGCGCTCGCACACACACTGACGCACTCACACATTTTTCAAATAGTACATTTACAAGTGCACAGCACAGCTACAGTTTAACTAAATTACAAAGCACTATTACAAACCATTTCCTCAAAGTTTAAATAGAGTGAGAACATCTTGGAATCTATTAATTCAACTTTAAGTAACATTACAAGATGATTAAAACCATATCTGAACGTATTTGCAATAAATAAAAAAATAACTGATAATTAAACAAAATACTGAAGTGGTTTTGATTGCATCTCAGTCTCCTTCTCTCTCTCACGTGCACACACACAAAAATGTTAGCTTCATGACCTTATCCTTCAGTGTAATATCTACATTCTTGCTCTTTCTTTCTGTTTGTGTGTTGTTTCCAGTAACATAATGATTTAAAATGAAAAATTTAAAAGTTCAGACACATTAAAAACCCACAAAATTGCAAAGAACAATAATAACAATCAGCAATCAAGAAGTATGACAGTATTAAATACTATAATGACAGATGTACCACAGAGTGAATAAACATTGTCTGACTGAACACTCAGTTCATATAATGTTGAATACTTAAGTTCCTTCAAATGTAGGAAAAGGGGAAAAACCTACAGACGCTGCTAATGTAAACACACTTTAACCCAATTGTATCCCCTTCAGCCAATCACAAATGAAATGTGAGGAAAGTATTCAATCAAATCAACAGCTAGACAGTTTTAATTAAAACATGGCCTCATGCCATAAAAAAGAAATACTTTCAAATGATTTAGCAGAATATAATTCACAAAACACACCATGCTGACATTGGTTTTGTAAATGTTATTGGATTTGTACCCTGCTACAGGTTTTCTGCAGCAAGTCACACTAGATAGTAGAAGCCTTGTGTTTCATACATTTTCTAATTTTTACACCTAGATTCATTAGTCTTTTATATGCTAAACATTGCACATTGACTCAAAATTATTCTAAGCTTTAAATAGAATACAGATTTTAGATACAGAAACAATTTCTAAAATAGCCCTTGATGTAATTGTCCATAATATTTTTTCAAATATATTAAATGAATGAAATGAGTTACAGCTAATAACTGCAGTTAATAAAAATCATAAATGCAGATAATAGTTCTGACCATTTTGCTCAAAATGTAATCAGAACTAAATGACATGCAGCCCAACACAACTTGTGAGGCTGACTTGTTAGTATCAGATACATACAATACAAATATTGCTGAAAACGGACACAAACTAATCAATGTGCCTTTATTACACAACACCAAAAAAATATTTAAATGATTTTTTTCTCAAGTGCTGATTGTCAGGAGAGCTTTTATTTCATGTTGATTCATGGTCAGTAGTGATAAGCTGAATCTCCTGCTTCTCCATGATTACAATTTACTTATTGCAGCCGTGGCAAATATGACTGGACAAAACAGCACGCTACATTTGACGCACTTCCTGATAATGACATAGAGGAATCGTCTTTCACCAGTGTGCAAAAGGATTGTAAGCATTCCCTACCTGCCATTGCAGTCTATTCTTCAGAGCACCAAAGATCATTTACTGATTAAAATAGTTGGAACCAAATACTGACTGTGTTTTTTTTTACCCAGAATATAAGACTCAGCTGTGCCGTGGACAGTAAACTTGCTCTCTGTGAGCAATGCTTAAGTCCCATGGCTCAGTCTTCTTCTTCATGCCTGAACTATTTTGTTTGCTAGCTGTTAGTGGTGGCTAAGTTGCCTTGTAAAATCACTGTTCTTTTGTGAAAGTTGTTTAGGTTTGTAATGGTTAACCATTGTGTAAGTGGCTCCATTACACTGATAAATAGCCCATATACTGGTGGGCATGCCAGGGAGTATGTCAATCAAATAATGAAGTAGTTCACTACAAAATGGCCAAATTTCGGAGAAAATCAAGGAAATGAATTCTTACAAGCCATTCTATCCCTTAAGAGATGTTTCAACAGATAGATAGATATATTTTACTGTCATTGCAAACATGCAATCCAGTAAACCCAGCTTTTAATAACCGTTATAGTATTGTAATATAATTATGTTCCTCTTTTGTCCAGTCATTCCATCACAGGAGAACATGTGACTTCACAGGGGAAGCAGGGTGCGCCCCCTATGTGTGTTATGGACCAACACGCACAGCCATAGCAGAAGCGAATGCATGGAGACTTGACAGAGGAAATCTACTTACCCACTTTTGTAAAGGCTACTCTGTGCCCCCCTCTTTCCTTCAAAATATGGCTGAAATGTTTTTTTTTTGTTTGTTTTTTGTTTTTTTTTTTGAAAATTATCACTGTAAATTGTATTGAAGTTCAAACCACTGCCTATCCCATTCCCAGGTAACCTCCTGTTTATTTATCATCTTTATCCTTTCTGTTTTGACGTTGCAATTGCAGGAAACCTTGATTTAAAAATTGACCTGACATTTCAAGAGTTTGAAAAATTATTTTTTATAATGCTTCCTGTCTTTATAATAGCCATCCTTAAAACCCTATATGCTGCATTTAGCTGCCAGCCTTCCTGTTCCAATTTCCTCTGTCCATCACTTGCTCCTTTCTCACATGAACACCGAATGTCCCCAGTCTGTCCTGCTCCTCGTCGCCTTTTCCGCTACACTGTCACTTCATTTTTGCTCCCTGTCCTCAAGCCCTGATTTCCAGCTGCCGCCACACCCACACCCCCCCCACCAGGAATAAAGTGTAACTGCTCAATGGTGTTCTGCCTCTTGGCTGCAAAAGCTAGTCTTCTGGCGTTGTGGCCCCCTAGTGTTCCCGTGCCCCCCCCAGGTAGCTCCCCCCAGCCCACGGCCCCCCCCGTGAGGACAGGCATTGGTGCGCTGCGCTCCTGCTCCCTGCCGGAGGTGGGGTGGGAGTTCATTTTGATCATGTGATGTCGGTCGAGAGAGGGGGTAGCACAAACATTTTGTTGGGACTGCGCTTTCTGGCTGGGGGTAAGCCGTGGCAGCGTGGGGACCATCCCCCCCAGCTCTCCAGTACCCATCCCCCCACTAACTCTTTCCCCCAGCTGATCGGGGGACACAAGGAGCCTTTCGTGTGATTTCCGGAAGGTTTGTGAGTTCGAGCTTTTTGCTGCCACCACAGCTTTATAATACTGGTGCTGTTGGTTTTTAGTTAGTCTGGACAAAGTAGTATTGCCATCTCCCAGATTAAGCAGCTGGTCCTGAGACATCACTCTTCGCGGAGGTTTGGACAGCGTATCAAAGTTGGGGTTGTACTGTGACTGAGGCGGCTGTAAAGGGTAAGGGTTTGGGGTTGGAGACGGCCCCGGTGGCACGTGAATTCGCGGGCGTGACGTGTGCAGAGGGAGTGTGCCCCTGGCCCCCAGTGTATAGTCCCCACCCCAGTGGAGGTGGTGCTGAGATGAATGAAAGGAAGGAGGAGCATTGTTTGGCCGCCGTTTAGTGGTGTAATATCCAGAGTAGTCATCCAGATCCTTTTCTGTTTTCATTTTGGAAAAAGAGAAGCAATTCAAGGTGAGAAACATTTTCCAGAAGTAGGACATCATATGCATCCCATTATGACATATTCATGTGTACAACACTGCAACTCTTACCAGGAAGTACTACCTATTTCCCAAATCAATTGAAATATCTCCTGGGGACCAAATCCATTTCCAGGATCACTTACCCAGCCTCTTCAGCGAGCTGTACCTATTCATCTCAGATTTGGTGCTTGTCTCATAGGATGGGGGCAGCTGGGCCAGGTTGTGAAACGAGTGGGAGAGAGAGGGGTGGGGGGCAGAGGCATTGCTGTGTTTACTGGAGAGCAGTGTTCCAGTAGAGGCAAGCGTGGTGTTGTTCATATGCGGTGGGCGCTCTGCAAAAACAGGAAATATCTATTTAATAAACATTGACAATTAAGAATGTAACCCATAGTCAAAATATGAACATGATCTACAGAAACTCTGTGGTCTATAAAGAATGTATCCTGGTGAAATGTCTGTCACCACCCGTGAGTGCGCATGTGTTTGTGGATAGAGCTGGAAAGGGGGGCAGGAGGATCAGTCAATGATCATTGAATGATCTGCAGGTGTTTAGGTACGGCGTCCTATCAGGCTGATAAATAGTTTGAAAATAAAATACAGAGTTTGGTGTATAATAGTTCTGACATTCATTTTCCTTTGTGAACAAAAGATTTTACTGATCTCTTTCAAGATTTTTTTTTGTCTATCTGAAACGATGTGACCTTTTTAATAGTAAAATTTCATCACATCTTCATAACATTGTTTTAGTGAGCGTGATATTATGGCACTCAGATTGTGGCAGTTGTTAACGATGTAGGAAAGCAGGACAATAAAATGATATAAAATGTGGCCTAATTAGAAGTTAATAAATGCAAAAACAGGAAGTTCACATTAAGTGTACTAACTTGTTTTGAATGCTTTAAATATTTTGCTAAAAATAATCTCAAACATAAGTTATTATAAAAGTAATTAGATGCAATGTTTTAGAGTGTCCAAGGCTCTAAAAAAAGTTTACAGCTAACAATAGCTGATACATTCAAGATTTTCTGTGCCGTGCTCTGTCCGCCTCTCATGAGAATACTATCTAAGATTTACTATTTTTACTCATGAAATGATGGAAAATTTCTGACCACTTTGTTAAACCTGACTGAAGTGCAATAAATATCTAGCAGTTGAACTTTGCATTACAGATACTCCTCGAGGTTACAGTTAGCCATGATGCAAAGGGACATGCAAGTGAGCTTTAAACCATTGCCTGAAAAGTAAGGATTGTCAAGGTCAAATCAGCCCCAAATAAATATCAGTGAATCAGAAAGCCACTACTTTAACCTTTACTAACAGCCAGTCCTGTAGAACTGACATCTGTCATGATGGTACCTGGCTCTGACTTAAGTTATTTCAGCTAAATTCAAGAACTGAAAACCCTCCTGCATGAATCAACCCCTGTGTCTGGAAGCCACTGTCTGTAAGCCTTGGTTAACATGTTTTACAGTTTCATAGCTTTGTGCTTCAGTAAAAACCTACACCTGAGCTGAGGCCATGGCCGTCTTCTCCAGAGCGGTCCTACATGTTATCTCACATTCTGCAGGACGGGGCCCAAGAGCAGACAAAAACAATACCTAGAGTAGTCATTAATTGAGTAATTATAATTCCCTGCAGTATGAATTGCCATAAATCTGTGCCATATGATTAACTGTCATATGAAATTATGATTAAAAACGAGACCGTAACCAATCCAAAACAAAAGGACTGTTTGACTGTAATCACATTTAAGACAAAGACTTATCGTAACAGTCACTACAGTGTGGCCCATAAATAGATGCATGTCCAGCATTCATTTGTGAGCAAAGTTTTTCACAATTAAATTTTTTAGTTATAACATGGTAGTCAACCTGAACTGAGTCACAGAAATGTTTATGTTTATAAAGGGTAAGTAGAAGTGAAAGGCAGAGAATCTGTAGTCATTTTTAAAAGTATGTTAAAAATGTGATTTAAAAAAAAGTTCAGTTAAAATTAATTAAAAAAAAAAAAAAGTTCTCTCTTCTTGCACACATGCTTCCAGGGTAGATCTTTCTTCATTTAGTTTGTTTTAGTATTGTAGTTTAGGTCTATTGTATCTCTAGATTTGTAATCTCTATTTATGTTTCACTTCTCTGAACAGAAACAATTGATTTACCTTTTACCCAGTTTGGAAAGCTTTTAAAGTGTAAAGTGATTAATGAAGTTTTGCAAATTTCATCCTTCTCCAATTTGAGTAATAAACACTGTGCTATTTTTGCAAAAAAAAAAACAACAAAAAAAAACCTGATAAATTACAGGTTAATGGGAGTATTACAGTACAGTACAAGTACTTTGGATAGTGTCTATGAAAGGTAGTACAGTATAAATAATGTCATTTTTAGTCTGATATGCATTTGATCAGCACATAAATTCCACTAAAATTGAAAGCAAACCTGATATAAGTAGCTTATGTATTATATAAACTACTTATAATGCTACAGAAGCTGTATTAAACTTGGTTAAAATGCCACGCAGTAGCGCAACATAGCTTGATACTTAGGACCTGTGTGTCATAGACAATTACACCACACGAGCACACTGCCAGCGATTTCAGTGCAAAGACAAACAAATTCAATTCTACAGGCATACTATCTGCATGATGGCCTTACCGATTGTAGCAGTGTGTTTGGGACTGGAACCACACAGGTGGATGAAATTGTGATGCAAATTCCCAACTGCAAGACAGAGCATAGCTGTCATGTGTTGTCATCTCCTGTGAGTGTTTGTGGGTACCTGAGTATTAGTTTCCTGGAGTATATGAAGCTCTGTAATGGTAATATATGGTATAAACATGAACTGTTTATCTCCTTTGTCTTGTCCTCTTTCCAATCTCCTTTTACATTGACCTGCTTTCAATCTCTCTCTTTGAGATATATATGTGATCATCCAACGTTCCATCACACCCACCACGCTGAACCGTCACTCACTTCGGTTCTCTTTGCCCTGAGGTACAGGTGTATACAGGTTTTTGGGGGGTCGTCCCATGGTCCCCTCGTTCCCCCCAGGACCTAGAGCAACACTGTTGTTCCGCTCTGCTTGCTGTACTGGACTAGACTGGTGACGCAAGATGTCTACCAGAGCCCTGAGGGAGACATGAAAAAGAGGAAAAAGAAACATAACATCACCATGTAACTCATGTGTAACCGGGGAGGCCAGACCAGTAGGGGAGCACTAGGAGGGTTGCAATAGTAATGCGTGCTATCTTGGTGCATTGGTAATGGAGTAATAATAATAGATACTTTATTGATCCCTGTGGGGAATTTCTCTTTTTTGCACCTGTACTGTAGGTGAGAGCAAGCTGACTGTGAAGGGCAGCCACATATAGCAGCACCCAGGGAGCTGAGGGTTAAGGGCCTTGCTGAAGGAGCCTCAGATATACAGTAT
>JAODKF010006690.1:0-13606 GCA_026779585.1 Mormyrus proboscirostris
CCCCCCCCCCCCCCCCCCGGGTATTTGACTCAATACAATGTCATCAAGCACTCCACAACTGGCATCAGCTGGACTACAGGTTCACCGTCCCATGTGTAGGCTGTGGTTAACACCAGTGTAGAAACAACTGCATTTGGAGTGGTGCCATAACCAGGAGTTATGGACTGATTATGGGTGGCATCGTACCATGTTCAGCGATGAACCTTAGTTCTGCATTACTACTGACAACTGATGTTTGCGCGTATGCTGAGGAGAGAGGACCAATCCTACCAATGTTGTGGAGAGACACACCGGCGTTGCTCCTGGCATCATGGTGTGGGGAGCCATAGGGCATGACATCATGGTGTGGGGAGCCACAGGTCATGACATCATGGTGTGGGGAGCCACAGGCCATGACATCATGGTGTGGGAGCCATACGGTATGACCACAGGTCATCTCTAGTAGCGTTTCGGCGAACCCTGATGGCGCAGTGTTCCGTCAGTGACATTCTACGTCCGCATGTCTTACCCCTCCTGAGACAGCGCCCTGGTACAGTCTTTCAACAAGACAACACCCGTCCACACACATCACATGTGTCTATGGACTGCCTGTGTGATTTTGAGGTCCTCCCCTGGCCAGCCAGGGTCCCTGATCTTTCCCCAATAGAAGATGTGTGGGATCAGCTTGGAAGTCAATTCAGACCGTGTGTCAGTGCAGAATCTTGACGGCCAGTTACAACAGCTATAGGCCGACTTGCCGCAGGAGAGGATACAAGGGCTGTACGACTCCCTTCCACAGCTTATTGCCGCATGTATCCAGGCTTGGCCCATACTGCCAACTCTTTGAACTGATATTATAATCACTGCGTTACAGTCACATGACCTTTCACCACATGCCGATTAATTTCATTTTCACTACTCCGTCTGGGTACTTAACTATTTTTTTTGTCATCGACTGTATAAGAAATCATTTAAAGGAGGCCTATTATGCTCACTTTCATTGGTCACAATTTTAGTTTTGGGGTCTACTAGAGTAGATTACCTTAATGTTAAAAATAAGTCTCTCTCATACTGTACATCTCTATTCACCTTCTGTCTGAAATACTCTGTTGAGCCCCACCCCCAATGAGCCCAATGTGCTCTGATTGGTCAGCTTGCCCAACTAGCTGGTACATGTTCCTCCCCTGTCTTGCAGTCTGTGGACAGCTCCAGTGACCTCACCATGTCACGGAAGTAAGGGCTGGAATTCTAACAAGATGTTTCAAGCAGATTAGAGAAGAGCGGTTTCTGTGCTGAGAGTTGCTCTCTTTGGTGTGTACTTTGGAACACAAGACTTTGCAGACCAATTACATGCATAAAGCTGTGTAACACACTAAAGGTAAGGGAAAAACCTGAGAAGCATAACAGGTCCCCTTTAAAAGGATGAGTAGTTGATGAGAGAACGCTGATAGGTACCTGTGTTAAAGCGACCCACAGATGTGAATGAATCGCTGAAGAGGACTTCCACGTTGCTCAGAAGAAACTCCACCACCACAGACTGGATGCGCACCTCTTTAAATGGATTGGCCCCGCTTAGCCCAACCGCTTCAATCTCCATGGACCTGTCACCCCATCCCCCCAAACACATATAACCAAGCCACTATCAATACTAATCCTTGTGTTTTTTCTGATACTGTGACATCATAATAAGCAAATATGCATGACATTTAACACAACTGCGACACCACTCATCTCTTTACTGTTGCTATGAAGTAGACGGCCTTAGGGGCACATGTACATGATGATAAATAAATGCTGTAAAATAAATAAGAATAATAATAATAATAATTCACAAAAAAATTATACAAGAGTCATGATGAAATAATTCATGAAAGACAAAGCTAATTTTTTTTAATTTTTAACGCATGGTTTAAACAGAGTAATTGAATCCAATTTCTGAATATTCAAGGGGAGAAAGTCTCAAGGTCTGGATGCTGAACAGCTTGAGGCCATTATCTATGGTACTGAGTCTAACAGAAGGAATGATAAGTCATTCAGCTGAGGAAGAACGCAGAGAGTGGCCAGACTACAAGAGTGTAAAAGATCAGCAAGGTGACTAGAAGCAAGGCTGTGAAGATAGTAAAATACATTTACAATACATTTACAATAAATGATTATTACATATTGATATGACTTAAAAAAGCCACATTTTCAAATATAACTTTACGATATAATAAAATTCTACTGAACTTAATTTGTTCAAATAACATTTGAATCTGACCAGGAGGGGGTGCAATTGGCACCCTGATAAAATCATGTATGGTCACCATTGTCCACCAAGACCCTTGACAGATGTGGTACATACCGCAGCAGGTTGGGCGCCCAGACAATGGCCAGGTTCTTGATGTGCATGTTGGTCTCATTGCTGTAGGTGGCCAGGCGAGCAAGATGCCTTATAAGGTACTCCAGGGTCCTAGGAAGGTACAGCGAACCAGCTCCTTAGTTCCCATAGTTCATTCCCACTCACCAGCAAACCTAAATGCGGCTCTTAGATGTGCAATCTGTATAGTTTTGTAAAGTCTATCAACAAATATTCACATCATCCGATTTATTGCAATCTCGTTTTTGCAATTTTTGATGATTACTGGGTAACTCTTGAGATGTGTGTACCTGTAGTGAGGCGGTGGAAGCTGCTGAATGACATCATGGACTTTCACCATGCGCTCGTCCTCAGTCATATCTCCCATACAGTCCTGTGACAAAGTGACAGAGAAAGGGTGAGTGAAGAAACAGCACAACCTGAAAGAATGGACTCCCGCTGGACAGTAAGGATACTGGACATACTGCACTTTTTCAGAATGGACTCCCGCTGGACAGTAAGGATACTGGACATACTGCACTTTTTCAGAATGGACTCCCGCTGGACAATAAGGATACTGGACATACTGCACTTTTCTTTTTTCATTTCTAGCACTGTGAGGAACCTGGAACCTGAAAACTTTAGCTTCTATTTCAAAAATCATTTCAGAAAGCAGGTTTACATTAAGTTTAAGTGGCTGATTTGGTTTATAAAAATAATTATGTAATTGTCACATTCCTATTCAATTTTTTTTTTCAACATGAAAAGCCCCTTCTTGGTTTTATATGTTGCATTTCTGTATCACCCCCAGATTAGCAGATTTTGTTAATCCATTTATATTAAAAACATTACAGTAGCAAAGGGTCTCTGACTCTGGTGTCTGTTTCCCAAGAAAAGTAGTGAAATATTAAAACTAGTGTAAATAACTGTAATGTCACAAAATGCACAGAGTGGAGTGGCCTGGATTTATAGGCAACATTTTGGTTTAAAAGGAAGGGGAATGGTCAATTTTCCTTACTGATTAAGTGGTATAGCTAGTTATTGTGGCTGACTGATGGATCCAGTTCTGCAGCACAATCATTTCACGGCCATGTCACACCAGCGGTCGATACTCACAGCAAACTTGTCATACAACTGGTAGGTGAGCAGTGGGTTTGGTAGCTCCCGGAAGTAAAGTTTGCACAAAGAACCCACACAATGTATGTCCTGCATGTACAAGTCCTTGGTCAGGTCAGGCACAATTTCACTGTCAAACTCATGCCTGGCAAGGAAAGGGAAACAAGACAGGACAGAAATGATCATCATGGATTCACCATCTTGCTAACTTCGGCTAATACTGTAGCACGCAGCAGAAACACTAGCAAAAAAAGTTTGATATCTGTGATACTTTATATAAAACCATAAACCATTCAATGTCAAATAATTCATATAATTTCTAAAATCATGTGGCTACTATGAAGTATATAATTATTTTAATAATTCACAGGTCAACAAAGATTTTGGCACACAACAACCAAGAGGTGTCTTTTATGTACTGTGTATGTGTGTGCGCGCGCGTGTGTTAACATACCCTCTCTGTGTCACATGAGGTTTCCTACCACAGTTCAAAGACATGCAGTTAGGTTGACTGGTGCCTAAGCTGCCCCTAGTACAGGATAGTGTGTGTTTATGTTTCCTATGGTTGGCAGGCATCCCGTAAGGGTGTTGGAAGATGGATGGATGGGAATATTTTACTCTACAAAAAAGGTATTCATTAATTTGGGAGCAGCAAACCATATTTAATAGTATCCTATAAATCTATAAGAGTGACATTAATCTTCGGCAGTTTGATTAATCTCACCACACCCATTTTATATTTATACTTTATAAATGACGTGATATAAGAGGTAGCCACCCAACCAACCATTGTGGTAATGTTGTTTTCGATGCATAACCAAGAAGAATACATCCTTTAAATCACTAATTTTGATTTATGATAGAAACTTTTTAGCTGCATCACATTTTATGCAAGTACCAAGTTCAATAGCATGCCATTGGAGCCTTATCATTAGAAAATGCCCCCAAAACACTGCTGCTAAACAAACAAGCACATTTTAAGACACAGATCTGACACGCCTGACAGCTATGACAAGTTTAGACAGACAGACAGACAGACAGACAGATAGATAGACAGATAGATAGATAAACTTTTATATCAGACTAATAAAATGCTTTGGTGGAAACTTTTCCATTTGGAAAAAATAATAATGAAGATGTGTCTGACCTGAGCTTCTGTATGTTAGATGACACACCAGAGTGTCTGTAGATTCCATCCACAATACCATACTTCTCAATGAACTCTGAACAACTCTTAAGAACCTGGGGAACTGTCACAGGACAAAACAAAGGTCTTTATTCCTTATAAATTTCAGCTATTTGGGAAGTGAAGAGTTAATCAGATATTTCTGAAATCAGAAATTTCTCACTATCAATTACTAAATAAAGTGAGTAGCATATTTTAAATAAAAGAGTGAATTCAATTGTGATTACTTTTAGGCTTAAACTCAAGACTTGAAGAACAAAAGGTGAATCCTTTACAAAAATGGTTTTTCTAATTGGACTGATTATTTAATCTGTATATAATTCTGCCCAAACGCATATGAACCATAACATGAGATGTCAGTCCCGTACCATCGTTCCCAGAGTTGAGCAGGTGTTCTCCCAGGTCACAGCCAAACACCCTCTCCTTCAGAATGCCTCTCTGCTTCAGTTTCTGCTTTGTTGGCCTGGACTTCATAAATGCACGCAGGAAGCCCATCAGTTTACCATGCTTCTTGGATACTAGTAATTGGCGAAAGAAAGCAAGCTATTAATATAACAGAGATGGCAGAAGGCTGTCAAGTGGGCTTCCAATGTGCTAGCAGTGTTCCAGTCACCAAAAGCTATGCTATTGCTATGGTCTGCCATTTCATTGCAACTCATTTGTAAATACCTTGTTCAAAGCAATTCATTTCCTTGATTGAGAAGGAATTCAGACCACCTTCAAACAATCTTACATTTGTTCTGTGACAGTGTAAAAAGTTACAAATTATGTATATTGTGCTTTACTTGGTAAGGTACTTTAACGTCAAACTTTAAAACTGTAAAAATGTCCAATGCAAATAAGTGAATAAAATTAATGGCGGCAAACTATACCAATAAAAAAACAGCTTGGAATAGGAAATAAGCAGTGGAGGAACCCTGTTGTTGTCACAATAATCCACAGCAAAATTTGAAGGGAACAAATACCTTTAAGGGGTTATGAGGGTTTTAAATCAGGGAAAATACAATGTTAAGAGCTAAAATTATTATTATGATTATCGTTATTATTAATTATTATTATGATTATTATTATTATTATTATGCAGACATAATACATATTTATCATTTATACAACAACCTAATTTGAAAAGCTGTCCGTTACCTTCTCCACAAAATAAGTTTGCTAGTTGTATAAATGGCCCAGCGTTAATTAAAGACGTTGTTACAGGACTTAAAAATAATAATATTAATAACAACATATTAGTTTATGGATATCTGCTTTAAGTTGTTACCAGTAACTCTTAGGAACCAAGGCTGAAGCACTACGAGAGGGGAAAAATGCAATAAAAGAGATAAATATAGGAACAGAGATAAATACCATAGCAAAAAGGATAATCTAAACACAGACACACTCAACCATACACCACTAATCACCTAAGCCAAATTCTGCTGCTTATCACATAACCAATGCATTTATCACGGTACATAGAGTCCTACTCACAAGACAACGTAGTAACACTTTACTTGAGGGGGTACGAATAATGTAGTAGTACACTCTTAATGCATTAGTTAACGAGAACCCAAATATTAGTTTCATACTGATCCCATGCTCAAGCATAATTAAATCAATCATCACGGTTCATGCATTTCATGCATTTCTTATTTTTTCATAATTCGTACTTGAGTAGTAACTGAGTTACTAAGTTGTAAAGAAGTTGTAAGTTGTGCCCCCTCAAGTAAAGTGTTACTTACAACATGAACATACTGCAAGTACTTCACAAACCACTGTAGAACTGTACCCCGACCTCTGTGCAATTATTACCATTTCTGCAGCAATAATAGCCATTTGTTATATGGTGTTAAAAGCTTTGGCCTTTTTGCTCCATGTTGAATCACACACCCCTAGCAATATTTGCTGACTATAGGAGAACGTGTAGCTATGCAGTACATTAAAATGAAATGTTATAAAAATGAAAAATATGGCTGAAAGAAAAATGGAAACAATGATGTCACTTTATTTCTGCTGAGAGTTCCATACCTGCAGGGCACACATAAAAGCAGGATTGGGAGCTGGTCAGTAGGGCGATCATGCTTACCTGATGTGGGAGAAGGGGGTGTGGCCACATTCACAAGACCTGGCTTTGTGCCACTTAGATCGCCATCTAAAAGCAGGAACTCAACATTACTACTTCTGATGGATTCACTGTAATATACACGGGATTTACCATGCTATGGCAAATAGTGATGTGGGCATGTAAAATGCTACAGAAGATGCTTTGACCTTTAGATGATGGGGCACTGACTGAGTGTGGGACCTTCTCACTGATGAGCTCCACACATTCACTGGGGAAGAAGCCAACCTAGGGATTAGATTGAAAATAGGAAATTAATATTTACTCAGGTCAGGTGCTGAGGTCACTGTAGCTTCACTGTGTCAGTAAAAGCCTCAGGTAGGCGACAGTGATAAAGACAGAAGGAGGTACCTGGAATCCATGTTTGCCTCTCCACCAGCTAGTGTCTTCCTTGGGTGGCATATCAATCACTGACAGGATATCTCCTACCTGTGGGCCATGCAAGCCACCAACACTCAGGCAAAGGACAGGCCTTTAGAGTCACCTGACACATTTCCCCTTTGACACCAACATCAGCACAGACTCCTGCACTAGAAAATGCCAAAAAACCTGTTCTAAGCACAGTGACAGGCGCAGTTTGCCTTATTCAGGTCTTTTAACATCTCTCTGACCCAGATAAGAACAAAGGCAAGTGAACAGAAGAAAAAGAATAGTCCTCATTTCTTTATGTCCCTGCAGTTCTCATAGGGGAGAGAAGGAGGTAGAGGAAAACCAAAAAAGCGCCTGGAAAATCTAGAGAGCCAGGGAAAGAAAGAAAGACTGAAAATGCACACTGGCGTGTGGGTCACCCTGTTCTCTGGTGCTATGGCCCAGATAGACGAGCACTATATGGAGCATTGGGGGAGGAGAGCGACAGGAATAGACAGGGAAGCGGAGTTTGATGAGCAAAGAGGCCATAGTGTGGAGTGAGCAGGGCTGCCACACAACCTGCTGCTCCAGGCCCTGAAAGCTCTGCACTGCTCTTTATGCTGCACAGTGAAGCATTGATTTCTATACTCACAGGATTACCAATTAAAAAAAAACACAATGATCAGAAGGCACCACACATTTTCAGTTAATATTGAGTCAATCAATGCAGTATGCTGGAGCCAGTCACATAAGCTGTAGGGTATATTTCACGTTCAAGGAAGTCAATAAAAACAAGTTGCTATGCTGCTAACCCTACCTCGATGGAGATCTCATCACTGGCCTGCGCTGTGTAGCGCTTGATGACGTGGGCGGCAGCAATGGCGGGGACATTCAGCGACGCTTCCTCTTTCAGCAGGAACCGGTTGCCATGGTTGTCAATCTGCAAGGGAAACAAAATCCACCCACGATAATATCCCTCTATTTTAACTGTTGACAAAATGCCTGTGAGTGACCTCACCTCCATCCAAGTGAGCACGGGCCCACAGTTGAGCTTGTTGTCCACAATCACGGAAAGACGACTCAGGTACTCGGACAGCAGAGGATTGAGCATCTGCAAAACACTGAGTGTTGGTCAGGCCGCAAAGACTGCAAGGCACCCAGATCACAAAGAATACAATTTTCATATGAACACGAATGTTCTACAAGGTGTCGATGCCATCAATAACCAGTAAAACTGTACTGTATTAAACAAAACAATAAATAATCAGTCAATAAATAACAGAAACTGGAGAAACCCTGCAGGTACCACCATCACCTGCTCTGGAAGAGACAGCGGCTCACTTACCTCCGGTTTGTCCCCAATCTCGCTGGGAGATGGCAGGGGCAACAGCTGTGAGTAACGCCGATCGTAGATGCACTGATGCAAGTGAGCGTCCAGTGTGCGGAACTCCTCGTAGGACCGGCGCACCATCCATGCTTTGCCCTATATTCATGCGGGGACATGCACCCGCAGACAAAGAGGGAGGGAACAGAGAAGAGGGCAGACGTTTGTGTCATTAGCACTATGTTTATAGCATAGACGTTGATCCAGTCCAGGGGGTGAGGCCAATTGTATATAGCCCCAGCAATGGCAGGCCCACTCCCATACCTTGCAGGATACCTGGACCAGGAAGACCAAGTCCTTGGCAGAACTGGAGCTCCAGCTGGCATCGTTTTGTGTGCTGGCCAACTGCAACTGCAAGGCAACCAATAGGTTAGGGGGTGGGGCTTAGTGGGGGAGGTCTGCACGTGTCAGACAGAAAATGGCTGGCACTGCACCGACATCACGGCAAGCCATAGCACACAGGGGAATTGAAAAGCTGCTTGTGTAAGTGAAACGCAGCAAACTGAAAGCCATGTTACATTACTTCCTATTTCTGTTAATCAATCACTATCACTTAGGGCAAAGAAGGACAGACTACAAGGGCAGCTGCTGATCACATAAGCGGTTTCTGATTAGGGATGCATTGTTACCTAACTGAAAGCACATACCGGTGGTTTGCACAATGTTAGGTACATGCAATACTCTAGGCTGAAACATCCGGTTTGGCTAATGTAAGAGGGCAAAACGGGAACCAGATAGATTAATAAAAAAAAGAGTGCTTACTTTAAGACTCTAAAGAATATAACAGTATGGAAAGGAAGGTCTTTTTTTTTTAATAAAAAGAGATTCCTGGTGGAAACAAGAGTAAAATTCCTAAGGTGCCAAGACATACCCTTGCTGATGTATCCCTGGATCAATAAAGTTTATCATATCTCATAACACAAAACAAAGATAGGAATTACATGACAATATTGGTAGCTGAAGTGGTAGCATATCTAACAATGTGAGGACTGTCATTAATTAAAAACTGCTGCTATTACAATTGAACACTATACACATAATTATGTGCATCTTCAGTCTTTGTGTGTGGCAACTAGACTGTTTAAGAATGAAAGAGAAAGCTAATTTCCTGTGGTCACATTTACCAAGATGGGCCCTAATTTTAAGCACGTCCATGTGTCTGTGGTGCATAAATGAAACATCATGCAATGGTTTTCATATATATGAGCAACTGCAAACAGAAAGGTGTGTATTCATAAGACTGCACAAGTCCAGCAGCTGCCATGTAACCACTGTTTGTGTTTGAGTGTATGTGTGTTTATGGCCCACTGACAGGACAGTGGAAGAGAATCAGGCAAGAAACTCTGAAACCAGCTATGCTCTTCACCCTGATTTTACAGGACGTTACCACTTTGGCACAGATGCACACAGCTGAGCAGAGCTGTGTCACAGTTTCTCATTGAGGGCCCTACAGTGCAGTTAGTGCTCTCAGTGTCTAGGTGTTACTGAGGAGAATGTTTTCTAACGTGCAAATGACAAACGCAGAAATAGCCTGCAGAACACAGACAGGTAAACAATAATACTTTTATACTAATCAAATAATACTTAAACAAAACCCTGCTGCTTGGTAACTTGGAACTTACCTCAATGGATCCAAAATCCACATTTTCATAGTGGAAGTGAGCACAGTCAACTAGTTTGGGGAAATGGCCTTTCACAATGGATAACCTAAAGCAATACACAGTGGGTAAATCAATGTGTACTGGCTCATGGTAAACCTTTCCTCTCATGACAAGCTTATATTTCACATCCTCAATTTGAAGTAAAATCAAAAGCAATCTTGAGTATCAGTGAAATTTTAACATTAATCGGGTAATCATCTTGCCTGAAATTTCAGGCACATTCCAGTATTTTAGAAATCCTTCTCCATTTTTGACAAAGTGTTAAAAGTGCCATAGAATGCATCACTCTCTGGTGTCTACATAGAAGGTATGTGAACTTGGTTTGTTCGAAAAATGCCCAGAATGGATTTTACAGGTCCATTTACAACCACATTATTTAGTCCTAGAATCGAAACAGGCCGTCCATTGTTTAACATTAAATAATTAATATTAATATGTTGATGAGCTCTGCTCTGATTGGCTGGTTTACAGTGAGACACTGCGATGGCTCACACAACCAACATCTCTACAGTCAAGCTTTGCATAACAATGTTTTGATTAAAGACGGACTGCATAAGAATAGAACAGAGCTGAAAAATTCCTTTCACTAGTAACGTTGCACTACAACACATTACTCAGGTGTTTGTGGTGATGCTAATGCAAACTAAACTACTTGCACTGTCAATAAAAGTATAGCACATACAATCATGCACAGTAAATAATTCTTGATAATGATAAATATTTGGCCCTGTGGTGGACTGGTAGCCTGGCCAGGGTGTACCCTGCCTCTTGCCCGAAGATGCAGGGATTGGCTCCAGCTTCCCCGCGACCCAAAATGGATAAAGTGGTGTAGACAATGGATGGAATATTATACACTATGTTACTGTATAATAAACTATAATGTACTTTTTATTGTAGAGGATACTCTTTCTGCTTTGCCTCACATAACTGTGATAATCCCACTTCAGCCTAGGCACAACATTAGCATAGTGATAATTTTGTTTTTAGCAATATAAGAAAAACACTGGAATTATAGCCGTGTCCAATAGCTCTCAGAATGACACAAATATTAATTTTCACAAAGTCTGCTGCCTCAGTTTTTATGATGTTATGAAGTGATCAGATGAATTGCAATTAATTGCAAAGTCCCTCTTTGCCATGCAAAAGAACTTAATCCTAAAAAAAAACATTTCCATTGCATATTAGCCCTGCCATAAAAGGACCTGCTGACATGATTTCAGTGATTCTCTTGTTAACACAGGTGAGAGTGTTGATGAGGAGATCACTCTGTCATGCTGACTGAGCTAAAATAGCAGACTGGATGCTTTAAAAGTAGGGTGGTGCTTGAAATCATTGTTCTTCATCTGTTAACCATGGTTACCTGCAAGGAAACACGTTCAGTCATCATTGCTTTGCACAAAAAGGGCTTCACAAACAAGGGCATTAATACTAGTAAGACTGCACCTAAATCAACCATTTATTGGATCATCAAGAACTTCAAGGAGAGAGGTTCAATTGTTGTGAAGAAGGCTTCAGGGTGCCCAAGAAAGTCCAGCAAGCACTCGGACTGTCTCCTAAAGTTGATTCAGCTGTGGGATCGGGGCACCACCAGTGCAGAGCTTGCTCAGGAATGGCAGCAGGTACAGGGATCGGACTGCTGAGGACTGTGGCAAAGTCATTTTCTCTGACGAATCCCCTTTCTGATTGCTTAGGGCATCCAGAAAAAAAGATTGTCCGGAGAAGAAAAGCTGTGTGCTACCATCAGTAAAACATCATTCATGAGAGCATTCATGTGTGGGATTCTCAGCAAAAGGAGTGAGCTCACTCACAAATTTACCTAAGAACACAGCAATGAATAAAGAATGGTACCAAACATCCTCCGAGAGCAACTTCTCCCAACCATCCAAGAACTGTTTGGTGATGAACAATGACTTTTCCAGAATGATGGAGCACCGTGGCACAAGGCAAAAGTGATAACTAAGTGGCTCGGGGAACAAAACATCAACATTTTGGGTCCATGGCCAAGAAACTCCCCAGACCTTAATCCCATTGAGAACTTGTGGTCAATCCTCAAGTGGCGGGTAGGCAAACAAAAACCCACAAATTCTGACAAACTCCAAGCATTGATAATACAAGAATGGGCTGCCATCAGTCAGGATTTGGCCAAAAGTTGATTGACAGCACGCCAGGGCGAATTGCAGAGGTCTTGAAAAAGAACGGCCAACACTACAAATATTGACTCTTTGCATAAACTTAACGTAATTGTCAATAAAAGCCTTTGACACTTATGAAATGCTTGTAATTATACTTCAGTATAGCATAGAAACATCCGACAAAAAGATCTACAAACAAAAAAGCAACAAACCAATACTTGTGTCATTCTCAGTACTTTTGGCCACGACTGTATTCTGCATCTCAGTCAACAAATGATTTACTCTGCTAGCTTTATCATGTATTTGTAAATGTGTTGTTTGTAATAAGGATTTATGCTTTCAATATTTTTGAAATTATCTATTAGATATTTTTTTGCTAACCAAAGGTAGGATATAGGCAGTACAGAAGTCTCTTCTCAATGTCAGTATTGCAGACTTTGTTACTGTTCCACCATCTAATCTAGGGTACATTTCCCAAAAGCATAATTACCAACAACATTAGCGGCTTACATACCAGGAACCAGGCAACTGAATGGTTCCAACTATCTAAGTTCCTAATGGGAGCTTTTGGGAAATGCAGCCCTGAATAGGACCCACATTCTTAGCCTACTAATAATAAGTATCACATACATAAATGGCTCTCAGTATATATTTTTTTACTCGCCAGATGCACACATGCCACTTGAGAGAGAAAATATATGCTGCAGGTTGCGCAGGTCCATTGGGCTTGAATGTGGGCTGGTGGATGTTCATTTTGGGGGCAAAGTTAATACTATTGACTAACAGTCTAGGATCATTTTACCACGTTTTACATATGTGAGATTTATATTTGAAAGAGGGAACAAGAGTGTTTGAGATTCATGGTGTCATTCCATTTACCAATCTCTCTTTATTCAGCTACGCCAAGATAAAGTCAGATTTTCCTTCTATGGCACCTTAAACTCTTTACAGTAATAATAAATGGTGAGACTCACCTCATCCTGGAGAGGTGGTCAATCACAATAAATAGATAAAAACCAGGGTAAAAATGCATTGCTATTATGTTAATATAAAGCATTAAATATAATAAGGATGATGTTTTCATTCATATAGAAGAAAAAGAGGAATGTGTTATATTAGAGAGGAAGCAGTACATCTACACAGTTCACCTTTTGCTCATTTTCCCTTTCAAGTTGGCTGTGGTGCCCACTGAGCGGGTAGTGGGCTCACTGGAGCTGTCCAGATTATCAGTGCTCTGAGCCTGCAGGGAGTGGAAGACAATAAGGGGGTGGGGGGTGGGGGACAAAGACAAATATATATTGGCTCTCAGACACTTAATTACAACACTGTCATAGAAGCATATAGATCCGATT
>JAODKF010006691.1:0-13604 GCA_026779585.1 Mormyrus proboscirostris
TACACTAGCAGGAAGACTATTCCATACTCTAACTACACGCTGTGTAAAGAAGTGCTTCCTCAAATCCATTTTACAATTTTCTCCCACTAATTTCTACTTATGGCCATGAGTTCTAGTATTTAAACTGTTGCTGAAGTAACTATTTGGCTGAACAGCATCCAGACCTGTCAGAATCTTATATATCTGGATCATGTCCTTCCTTAATCTCCTTTGCAAATACATATTTCATATGTACTCCTATTTCAGACAAAATTATTTTAGGCATTTCACAAGGACCAGTTTTTTTAAGCCATGTTTAGTTGTTAGACTGAACACTGTTATGCTTATTTTACAAGATGAAATCTATGTTATTTAAAAATTATTTTAAATCTTTGTTATATCACATCCTTTCATGATGTGACTGCATGTGTCATTGCCATGTCGTGATACATCACAGTTTGGTAAGTACTGGCTTTATTAAAGGGGAGCTTCAGCACATTAGTAACTGCAGTAACAGCTACTGCCAGTAGATGCTAATGTTGAGTCTGAAGTCTTTTGAAAAGCTAAGAAATGTTTTGAAACAACTGATTCAAAAGTGTCAGAATATTTAATGTTTCAAAACTGCCATCACAAAAAATCTCTGTCGCCTGAGACACTGTAGCTGGTAGTAACATTGTCACACAACACATTACACACGTCATTGTCATGATGCTGGTGTAAACCATCCTGTTGCGCTGCCAAGACATACACACACACACACACACACATACACAGGTTATTAATTATATTTTTTGTGAGGAATCTCCGTTCATTTTTATGGGGAAAACTCTAATCTCAACATGACAACCTTAACCCCTACCCAGCCCTAACCTTAACGAGAAGTAACCAAAGAAAATACAAGACTTTGGCATTTTTAGTTTTTTCATTGTATTCACAGATCTTTCAAGAGGTGAAGCTGCTAGAATCACACACACGTGCTCATGGCAGCCAGCTGTTCTAAGTCCCTGAGACCATGGGTTTGGAACCAGTGTCTGAGCTCATTGGATAATAGACCTGAGAGTCACCCCAACCACTAACAACAGGCAGCAAGCAGGGACCCAGACTGAGTGGGGAAAACCATCAAAATTAAGCTTAAATCTACACACTCTCACTGTGTCACCGTCAATTGCGGACGCAGACGTCAATGAATTAGACATGCAGAAGGTGCCGGTCTCAGTTTTACATTCATGTTCCTAATTTGACAAAATCACATCCATTACCAAATGCTGGAAGCAGAAAACTACACAACCTTAACTAAAACATGCTGTGTGGTTAAATGTGTATGAAATGCTGTACTTACCGCTGGAACCCAAACATGACCACAGGCACAAACCCCACAGCAGACCAGCGACGGCCAGGAGAGACATTTCTCTCTGTTCCAAAGTTAGTAACTTTAACTTTGTACAGTGTAACTGCTTATAATACCACACCAAGGTATTGCTAAATTCAAGGAATGTACCTATACAGGTGTGACTGTAGATGATAGACTAAAGCTTTGGGATGAACCTCTCATGACAGTGAACTGCTAATTCCCATCATATCTACTTGCTGACTCAGACTTCTCCATAAGCACAAACAGCACAGTGGATTATAAACAAACAAACAAACAAACATATCACAAGATAGTTTTTAACAGGAGCTTTGAGTGAATGATTTCCTAATGAAAATGGAGAGGAAACACATTTTAGAGGTTATTACAGTAAATGCTCTGCCAGCCATAGTTATTAACCTGTGCTTAGGTACAGTGAGTAAGTTAGCATGAGATAATCTTAGTAAAGGGGCTGGAGTGTAAGGAAGGAGTAGCTCAGACAGATGATGAGGGACTAAACCATACAGGGCTTTAATGGTAACGAGTATCATTTTATGGTTGATTCTTGAAGAAACTGGCAACCAATAGAGTGACAACCAATCATAGAGGACAGGCAACCAATCATAGAGGACAGGCAACCAATCATAGAGGACAGGCAACCGAACAAATTGGACAGGAGTTAGTGTGTAAATGAATGAACAGCAGAATTCTGAACATACTGTAATCTATTGATATATTTAGTAGGGAGGCTATAAAATAATGCATCACAATAGTCCAGACGGATAATGATGAGAGCATTAATTAGTGTCTCAGTATCTTTCACACAGAGTAAAGAGGTAGAGTGCAGATGAACAGTGTTACGGAGGTGAAAAAATACTGTGTGTACCAGTGAGCTGATGTGTGGCTGGAAGGTAAGAAGCTGATCGAAGATGACGCCCAAATTACGGCATGATGCTGTTGGGTTTCACCAGCTGATGGGTTCCACCTAAAACATCAAATTTGAACCCACGAAGGATAGAGAGGACAGATTCAGTACCAAACAAGAGGATATCTGTTTTATCAGGGTTAAGTTGTGAAAAATTAGCTGGTATCGAATGTTTGATTTCATGAATGCAATCAGTCAGTGAGGCTGGTGACGATGATGCAGTTGAATCGACACATATGCAGTTATGTGTCTTCAGCATAGCAGTGGAAACTGAGACCATACCGATGGATAATTTCACCTAATTGGAGCATGATGTTGAAGAGAATTGGACCTAGAACCCACCCTTAAGGGACACCTTGTATTAGTAAAGCAGTGGCAGTTTTATGTTCCCTAATGAAGACATAACACTGATGATCACTGAGGTATGATATGAACCAAGTAGGAGCAGCACCAGGGATACCAGTACCTGAAAGTTGGGACAGTAAGATATTATGGTTAACTATATCAAATGCTGTGCTTAGGTCAAGGGGAACTAGACTAGCGGCCATCCCAGAGTGTGCAGTTATAAGTAAGTCATTGGGTACCTCAAGTAAAGCCGTTTCAGTGCTATGTAGGGTTCTGAATTCAGACTTGTTCAATTTTGTTACTGAAAGAAGAATCACCTCCTGTCAGTACTTCAGAAGTAATTCTCTTAGTCAGTACGTTGGTCTAGAGGGCAGACAAGTTTAAGCCTGCCATGTTGGTGCACGGCAGTGTCATAGCTTGTGGAAGGGATACTATTAGTTCCGTTCTTTATGTCATTAGCACACAGTTTGACTTCCGTCGATGTCCAGACATAACCTACACTAATCGAGTGAAATATAGCAGTAAGGTTGAAAGTATGTTGCTGCCCTGGAGGACTGAGTTCCTATCATTCTTGCCTCCACTGCCTGGCCAGTTACAATGCATTGTTTTCCTGACTTCACCTGGACTCATTGTCTGATTTGTACCTGGTTTTAGTCACTGTGACGTCACTGATTGGGTGTTTCATTCGAAAGCAACACAGCTTTCTACTCTTTACAATAGACTATGTGTTATGCAATGGGTATGGGTATGTTGATTGGTGACTCTAAATACATCCCTGTAGTTGTGTGAGTGTGTGTGAGTGTGTGCACCCTGCTGTGGGTTGTCAGCTGTCCAGGGTTGGTTTCTGCCTGTGCCCATTGTTCCCACAATAGTCACCAGTGTCCCCAGTTGGACTTAAGCAGTTTCAGCGGATGGTTGGATTTAGAGTGAACTAGCTATGAAAGTGTTTGCAATAGCAAGGCTTCAAGAGCAGAGAATAACAAATGACAGTGAAGAAACAAACACCGTCTACTGAAACCTTGGCAGAAAAATAAACCTTCTTATAAAATTTATACAATTATTAAAATAACCTGGAGAGCATCAAGGAGCATCAACAGCTCTAACGGCAAAGTCCATAACATCCATGCTTCCATATTGTGTCATACGGGGGCTGGGGGAGTTCAGGGAGACCCTCTTTTCAAAAATATTTCGAAAATCAGATACTTGTATGGAAAGAGAAGAAACAAGTGTGAGTTTGATCACACCACAATTTAAAATAGTTGCTTGTTTCCTTACACAAATTGTTTTTTATGTCAAAGTATTTTTCACAAGTAAAAGCTCTGCAGACACACTGTGCACAAACTCACAAAGAGCCTCAAGTTAAGGTTGCATGTGTGAGATATGAAATAGCAAAGGCTGTGGCCAGTCAATCCTCTTGGTCGTCAGAGGCAAGACATCTTCTGAAGAGTAACCTGTTAATATCCAAAGGAAACCCACGTGAAAAAGAGAAACCTCCATATCGTTCGGCAGTAGTGCTACTCATGTGCACCACTGTACTGTCCCCCCATTGCATGTATGTCAAGCTTAAACATAAGGAGTGTCATAAAATACAGTTTGCTACATGGGGACACTGCAGTAAGAAGTTTCCACAGGGTTTGGAGGACTGCATTTTTTGGGAATTTTTAAAAATCCAAAATCGTGGGGAAAATGGCACATTCCATGTTAGTCAAAAATAATAACATATAACCGATTAGAATTTTTAAAGATGAAATCTTTTACTAAATAATTTCATTTGAATAAGAATTTAATAAAACACATTAAATAAAACAAGGTATACTAATATGTTTTCTACATATTTTAAGTGCTACAAACTGATTGTATCTTTGCAGCCATTTGGACAATGAACTATGTGTTCATTTCCCAGTCAGGACCTTAGATGTAATGATGTAATGATCTGCAAAAATTGTTTTCAATACCTGCTTTTCTTTGCATTGGCGGTGCCTTGTAATCTCCTTTGGAAGAAAATGTCATTAAAATCTAAGGACATGGATACGTTGGTGATTAAAAAATGATAATACCAAGATTACCAACAATACAGCCGACACAGAGAGTTCATAATTCCCCAGCTTGGGTCCTTTACTGTGAAGATGCAGAAGATATTTGGTTGAAACATCTGCCTTGGTTCCAAAGTGACTGGATTTTTTAAAAATTTTTGTGATGTTTTGCATCTGATGGAGACATTTCAGGAAATGAGAAGGTTACCCAATGTCTCCGATGCAATCAAGTAATCCGAATTCCTTGTCACTACAACCAAGTGTTGCAAAATTCTTTGAATAACTTTTAGTCAGAATCACCTGAAGACGATACATACATATCAAATCTGGTCATGATAGGATCAACAATCCAGGACTAGTCCACCAAAGATAGAGAACCCAAAACTTCAAAATGGTGGAAAATGTAATATGACAGACTTTAGTGGCAAGGGGGGGGCATGTAAATTGAGATGATCAACGGTTTCAGGGAGCAAAAAGATCAAATCACAAAGGAAATGGTTCCAAGGTTATAAACAAAAAGTTTGACAGCTGGGTGGAGCTACTGTACTTTAAAGCACAGACATTCATTCATTTTCCAACTCGCTTTATCCTATTGGGTTGCGGGGGGTCCGGAGCCTATCCCGGAAGCAATGGGCACGAGGCAGGGAACAGCCCTGGACAGGGGGCCAGCCCATCGCAGGGCACACTCACACACTGTTACCATTCACTCACACATGCACACCTACGGGCAATTTATTAACTCCAATTAGCCTCAGCATGTCTTTGGACTGTGGGGGGAAACCAGAGTACCCAGAGGAAACCCCACGACGACACAGGGAGAACGTGCAAACTCCACACACGTGTAACCCAGGCGGAGACTCGAACCCGGGTCCCAGAGGTGAGAGTATAGGGGCTGTCATACAGAAAGCCCCACCACCCACAGAGGATAATCTGAATTTAGCTACAGTAAGTAAGTTGGAGCCCGATGACCTTAGTTATTGACTCCGCTAAGATCACCACATCATCGGCAAAGTCAAGATCAGTAAATCTTTCTTCACCAACGGATGCCCCACACCAGTGTACAGGCCGGCCATGATGTTCTGCAACTTTGGGGGGATCTGGCAGAGTCTCTGGATGTCCCACAGGGCAACTAGATCAATTGAGTCCAACGCTTTACGAAAATCGACAAAGGCTACAAAGATCCTCCGCCGATATTCGCTCTTGCGCTCGATGAGAAGCCTCAGTGCAACGATACGGTCAAGGATTTAGTACCAGCCAGAAGAATTTCAATTTTATCAGAGTTAAGTCATAAAAGTTCTAAGTCATTCGGTGTTTGATTTCACAGATGCAGTCAGCTGGTAAAGACTGTGGAATGGATGTAGGGTATTATTAAAATGGAACACTTTCTGAAAAATTGGATTCTGGAAAAATCATCTCAACGTCTTAAATTCCAACTTGATAGCATTTTTCATAGAAGATAAAATAAAGTATTAGCCTGCTAAGTTCAACTGTCCTGTTTTGCCAGGCGTCCCATTTTCACAATACTCACCCTGCTTGTATCAGCACTTACAGACAGTATGACTATGTGTCATCAGCATAGGAATGGAAACTGAGAGCATTAGATACTAAGTCAAAATTAAGACAGTCATAATTATATTGTGTTGTAATTCTGCAATCTAATCATAATTGTAAGATAGTATACTATGTCATCATTTTGAGATATTAAAAAAAAAATGCAAATTATCAGATTTAAAACGTGCCATCATTACAGATTTCCTGTGGCCAACATGGATGAAATAATAGAGAGATAATTCCATTGTGGTTTTACAAGCATATTCTAGCGTGGTTTGAAATATCACACAACATAAGAAAAAGCCTTAGAACTCTGGAGAACAAACGCAGAAGGAATCATCTCTGGAGGAGAACGAATAAAACAGATTAAGCAAATGCTGCTGCATTTATCCAGCATCAGTTTCGAACATCAGACCAACAACATGGTGACAGGTTGATGCAGCAGAAATGCTGGATGTCAGGAATGATTTAGAGACTCTCTGTCTGATCTTGTGTTTGCTGGAGGAAGAAGATGCAGTCCTGTGGGCTATGAACCACCTCAGAAGACGTGTATATAACAGTCACGGGCCAAATAATGTCTGGCACATTGATGGGTATGATAAGTTAAAGCCGCATGGGATATGCATCAATGGATGCATAGATGGCTTTTGACCGGGTAGGGAAACAATTTATTTGCCCTTAAAATCGAGACAACAAAATTCAAGTCTTGATCCGTGGGTGTGGTGGTGGCACGGGCAGGGGTCAGGCGATTGGCATCGGTGATCAGAGGCTTGGCAGGACTTGGAGTTGGTAGACAGGTAGGAGGTTGGTTGATTGGCAAACAGAGAGGACATCCATCCATTATCTACAGCTTATCTGAGGTCGGGTCGTGGGGGCAGCAGTCTCAGCAGGGAAACCCAGACTTCCCTCTCCCTGGCCACTTTGTCCAGCTCCTCCGGGGGAACCATACTTCCTCCAGCGTGTCCTGGGTCTTCCCTGGGGCCTCCTCCCAGTGGGACATGCCCGGAACACCTCACCAGGGAGGCATCTTAATCAGATGCCTGAGCCACCTCATCTAACTCCTCTCAATGTGGAGGAGCAGCGGCTCTACTCTGAGTCTCTCCCGAATGACCGAGCTCCTCACCCTATCTCTAAAGGAGAGCCCAGCCACCCTGCGGAGGAAACTCATTTCGGCCACTTGCACTCGCGATCTCATTCTTTCAGTCACTACCCACAGCTCGTGACCATAGGTGAGGGTAGAAATGTAGACCGACTGGTAAATGGAGACCTTTGCCTTTTGCCTCAGCTCTTTTATTTTAAGATGTTGTGAGGGGGATATAGGGCTCTCGATGGAACAAACCGGCACGCTTAGGTTCGCTTCTAAAAACGATTTATTACAAGTAATACAAAATAACCATGCATTAAAATCAATACCAAGACATTGGATCAAAGGCAATGCGAAATAATCCTGTATCACAAGTGATATCCAATAATTGTGGTTTTATATATATATATATCATTAGCAAGAATAAAACTGAAAATACAGGAGAATGTATATACATATATAAAAGGGTGACAATGAAACATGCATAAATAGAAAGTGCAAATGGATAGTACAGTTATTGTGATAATTGATTGAATCGACACATTGACACTGCAAAGCTCTTCACACTCGGACGTGCCATCATCACCGACCCTCACTCTTAGACTGGGGAGCCCGTTTCAGTCCTGGCAGGGGACCAACACGTAAGTCCTGATAAAGTGCCGGGCGATGTGCGCTCTATCCCACGGCTGAACTCCAGTCAGTACCGAGATCTCCCCCTTCCTTTATACTAAATTTTGGTTGGCTGGACAGGTGAAGTTGTCCTGCTGACAGATCTTAGTGCTGTTTTTTCATCTAAGCTTGTTGGTAGAGATCTCCCCCTTCTTTTATATTAAATTTTGGGTATTACAATTTTATCCAAGCAATGCCACCTGCAGTTTCAATTGGAAAGTTTCTATAATCAATGTATCCCCTCCTCCTAAGGATGGGGGTAAGTGTTCTACACACACTGACTAACTAGATGCAGTCCCCAAAAATAATTAGATGAGTATCTTTGAGCAATGCTTTCCCTTCCCATGAAGATAAGGCAGATGTCACAGACACTGACCAATGGTGTACAGAACATATTGAGCAACACCTTTCCCTGTCTTCGGCAAGCCTCTCCAGAACCCAGGGAAACGTCCCTGAGTAGGGTAAGCATCCCAGAACGAGGATTCTTTCACTTAAGATAAAGATACTCTGAAATCAGTCATTTGTGGAAAGCAAGTAATATAAGTGATCAGAGAGGAAAAAAAAACATGCTTTTGCAGTCTAACCTTAATACAATAATATTATAAGTGAATCACGGACGACGTATCTGAATCTCAGGATGATCAGTCCACACATGATCAAAATCAAACAATACTTCAATCACCTCACATGTATGACAGTAACAGGACGATGATTAATTCTAGGCAACATAGTCATCCAGAAATTCATCCTAAAACATCTTTCTTCACCATGACAGACCGATGCAGCGCCTGTATCACTGCTGACGCTACACCGATCCGCCTGTCGATCTCCCGCTCCATCCTTCCCTCACTCGTGAACAAGACCCCGAGATACTGTTTCAGAAAAGACAGAAACGGGATTTATAACACAGGCGGTCAGGAAGAGGCACTTAGGAGCAAACACTCAAACTCTCAGCCAGCTAAGAAGATCTAGCAAGTCTGCCAGACGTGCATCTGTAGGGAAGGCAGTAAGGGCATTTAAAAACAACTGGGAGAGGGTGTGTCCAACCGGTTCTGCCAGTAAACAGGATCAGGCAGGGAAGAGACCTCCCTGTTGGCTGGGGCGTGGTGTAGTGACGGGAAACTAAGTGTGACATCATCAGTGTTTCCCAGGACCACATGACAGACAGGAGTTAGATTTTGGTGTCCTGCTACACTGCAGACTGACCTCAGTGGTGGTGCAGGTCCATTTAAGAAAAAACAAAAATAGACAAAATATGAGGTAGAAATATGCAATATCGGCATTTTATGAGAAATTTAGCCTCATACAACTAAATAAAATAATCCTAGATTAGGAAATAATGTTTATAAAGTACATTTGTTAAACCCTATATTTTAACAATTTATTTACACTCCAGGACAAAACTTAAAAAGCCGTGAAACAACCTATAAATGACTCTCTTAAGACATCAAAAACTACATTAAAATCCCAGCAAAAGGATCATATGCTTAACAGAAGTTAAGCACAAGTCCTAAAGGCTCTGAAGCGGGAAAATCCCGGCAAGGCAGCGGAACCCGGTGATGAAGGCCTGTGCTGAAGAACTGGCAGGTGTGTATACAGACATCTTTAACCTCTCTCTCACACAAGCAGTTGTGTTACAAATTTTCAAGTCCCTAATCATTACACTAGTCCCTTAGAAACCAGACACATCCACCCTGGAGATCGACCAGTGGTTCTCACACCAGTTTGCTATGAAGTGCCTGGGGAAATTGTAACTTACACATATTAACTCCCAGATCCCAGACACTGCTGACACCTTACAGTTTGCTTGCAGCCCTCAGGGATCAGTAGATGATGTGGTGGCCATGACTCTGCACTATACAGTTAAACACCTCAACTGCAGCAGAATATAAGCAAGGATGCTCTTCCTAGACTACAGTCCGGCCTTCATACTTCTGACCAGGAAGCTGACAGATCTTGTGTTTCCTATGTCCATCTATAACTGGACCGTAGTCTTTCTCACTGACAGACCACAGGTGATATGGATGGGAGGCAGGGTCTCAATCAGCGCTGGAACACCACATGGTTGGTGCCTCAACCCTAAACTCTACACCCTGTACACTCAGGACTGTGTCTCCACCCAGGACAACACAGATGGTGCAACTATCCTGGGGCTCATCAGGGAGGGGATGAGTCAGGTTACAGGGAGCTGGTTAACAACATCCTTGCCTATGGTGAAGAAAATGACCTTATCCTCAACATAGATAAGACCAAGGAATTAATTATGGACTTCAGAAGGAAACCCTAACTGAGGTGGAGAGGGCGACAGTTACAAGTTTCTGGGTCTTCATGTGACATAAAACCTGAGCTGGACTAAAATCACTGCCACTGTAGGATTGTTCCATGTCAAATCATCACACTTTCGGACCTCATAGTCACGGATTTTAACGAAACTTGCCATGTTGATTTGGTCACATGAGTAACTCATGAAACCGAAATTGGGTATGTCTTGGATCAAGATGATGTCATTATCCCAGTGATGCTGCATGGGTAAATGTGGGGCTCCCCCTATTCAGTGACTGAGCTCTGTATGTTACAGAGGAGCACCAGCGGGGGCCTGGAACTGTGTGGGGTGGGACCTTCCCCTGCTCCTCTGACCCCTTATCAGTCAGCAGACTGACCAAAGCTGTGTCTCAGTGCTTCAGCTCTTCTGTTTTACCACAGTTCACCTCCTAACTTACAATGATATTAAAACCAAAACAGGAAAGGTGCTAAGAATGACTTTTTAGAATTTTACAGAATGAATTTAAGTTATTGATGTTAGTGAACATAATAAATCTAAATATTTATTAACATACTAAATAACATATATAATATACGACATGTGCAGAGCAGGTTTCATTTCTTGAACTCCAGGCTCTGATGATGGTCCTCAGGTCTGGAGCTCCTGCCTCAGGTGCTGTCAGGGTTCTGTGTCGCTGCGATACTGGTCAGTTCCAGTCCCTCATCAGGATCATTCTGCTGGTTTTCTGTATTCCTATGGGTGACGAGGTTTTAATTAACACCCTCAACAAATAACTGATTAAATGTTAATGAATGAATTTAGTTCTAATAACTAAATTAACAATGTAGGAGCCATATGTAAGTTTATGAAATATTCTGCAGGATTGTGGTTGTGGCTTTTGATAACTATTTTTTGTTAACTATTAAAGGTGCCATAGAATGAAATTTTGACTCAGCAGAGCTGAATATGAAAAGTTTACTACATGGGAATTGCATACCTTGAATTAAAAACCCCGTATATGTAAAAGAAGGTGGTAAAACGGGCTGATTCAAAAATCCTAGACTGTTACATAACAGTCTTACTTGTACCCCCAAACTTAACATATACCACTCCATTTTCAAGCTCAACGGGAGACGTAGATTTCCCACAAGTGCACACGGTGAGAAAAAATATATACTGACAGCCATTGATATAAGGTCATGCAATGCTAGTAGGTAAGCTCCTCTTAGAAACTTACATAGTACTAACTGTTCAGCTGCATGATCCTAACTATGTAAGTTGTTAATGTTGTTAGCAACTATGCTCCTGGGAAACACCCCGGGTTAGTAGGGGTTTAGTAAAAAAAGAAATATTAATAATAATGCAAAACTCAACACAGTTATAAGCTGCTCAGCTTGCTGTTTGACGTTCTTGATAAAACTAGGGCTGCAACAACTAATCGATTTAATTGATTAAATTGATTATTAAAATAGTTGCCAACTAATTTAATAATGGATTAGTTGGGTCTACGCTATTATACAGTGGCTACCTCCTAATTTGGGAGCGGTAAACTAACCAAAGCCGCGGTGGCTTTGGCACCATTAAGCTGGATGCTGACCGCCATAAAAGAAAAGAGTGATGAGAACCAATGGCATGCCTTGATTAGCTTACGTGATGAATTCTGGAAGAATTGGAAAAAAAAAAAATAAAAAAAAAAAACGACACAGCAGAGTCTTGTTTTAATTCTGCCAGAATTTGACGATAATTTGATGAAATTAGGTCGGAGAAACACTGATGTATTATGTGACGTGGAGTTTTTAGATTATTTTATGCAATTATTCAGATTACTTAACGCAAATCCTTCATTCAGTGGTGTAGTGGAGGGTAAATGCACATAAACGCCATTTACGCACCTTTTAAATTTACAAAACAGCGTTTACTCACCTAACATCCTTTGTTTACCGAGATGTAAAATAATTACAGTGCTCTACAACTATGTTACTGGTTTGTGTATTATCAAGTATTACGTACTATACATACCTGCATCTACTATACTTTTACACGACTGCCAGCACAGGAGGTTTATTTACACCAGCATCAGCACAGACACGTGGTTAATGTGTTGCGTTATGACATCACTAGTCATTTTGTTTAAATGTTACTGTAACTGGAGACGCACATTTGCATGCCTGCTTTATACAAACCTGCTGTCTTCATTGTCTACCTGTGTGTCTGGGTCACTGGTCAGTCCCACTGCCTCATCAGGATAATTCTGCTGGTTTTCTGTATTCCTATAGGTGAAGAGGATTTAATGAAATTTTAAACCTGTAAAACCACTGCTGGCCATTATTCGACCAAATCAAGTTCCCCTGCCACCTGAAAAGAATATGAAATACTGAACAAAAATGCATTCTACGGCGCCTTTAAATATCTAGTGGTTGGTTTTGGGATATCAGACTTTAATTTTAGAATGAATGGAAGTCAGCAGTGCAGATTAAAATCTCAGTCCAGTGAGGGGGTCACTGGAACAGCTTTTGGAAACTGGTGGCTGCCTATAGGACTTTATCACTTTGTGTTTTTGGCTTTATCTGCTTCACTTTGTTTAAATGTCACTGTAACTGGAGACACACGTTTAGATGCCTGCTTTATACCCACCTGCTTGCTGTGTTGCCTGCTTGTCTGCCTTGGCACCTCATCCTCAGACAATCCTGGGTCTGCACTGCGAAAAATTGGCCTTCAAAAATAAGAATCAATTGATCAATTCAAGACTTATTTGCTTGTAATTAGTGAAAAAAATCTGCCAATGGAACTAGTGAAAACTGACTTGGTAAGTAGCATTAATATCTAGTCGTTAATAAATGCTACTGCATCTTAAAACTAGACACAAATTCTTAAAACTAGGCATTTTAGCTTTTTATAAGAATTGAATAGTACATAAATTAGTGAAAACTGCATTAAAACTAGAATATCTGAACATAAATCTAGTCACTAAAAATACTGTTGAGTCTTAAAACTAGACAAACAAGCTTAATGTTAAGCAGTTTTCTCTTTTTAGAAGCACTGAATAACAATAATTCTAAGAAAAATGCATTGAAACTAGAATATTTAACCCAAAATCCAGCCTGTTTAGATTGTTTTAAGATCACACAAAAACCTAAAATGAGATTAAAACTCTCAAAATAAAACACCCCCCTCACCTTAAATGAAGAAACAGTGAACTTACTCAGCTTTGCTGAATATTTATTAAAGAACATTTTCCAATGGTCTTAACAAATGGAGCATAATAGAGCAGGATATTTACAATAAAATAAAATAAAATACCTGGCACAGATTAACAGCAAACATTCTACGCAAATGTCTCAGTCTAGCTGTATACACAAACTCAAACAGCAGGCATTTAAGCTTCAAACAGCAATTACTGCATTAAA
>JAODKF010006692.1:0-12500 GCA_026779585.1 Mormyrus proboscirostris
AACAGTCATCTCTGTCCCGACAATCTCCTCCATGGTAGCAGGAACCCTTATATACGGTAATTAAACATTAAAACACCAGCGGCTTATAGTCAGGTGCGGCTTATATATGGAACAATCTGTATTTTTCCCCAAATTTAGCTGGTGCGGCTTATATTCAGGTGCACCTTATAGTCTGGAAATTACGGTATATAAACATATAAATATATAATGTGAACAACAGCATAAATAGACACATTTCTGCAAAAAATGTAGGAGGAGTGTTTAGAAACTGAGTGGAATAAAATATAAATTAGGAAACCAACAAACAAAACTGACTCAGTCTACTTTTGAACTATTTTTATTACAATTAATGATATGATTATTAAAACAGTTATTAAAAATTAACTTTAAAGACAATACTGATGGGCACTGCAGCTCATCTCTAAGGCAATAAAAACATAGCGTTGACCCGAAGGTGCTGATTATCAACACAGTTTTTAGGAAAGTGTTCCATATCTTCTTTGTACTAAAACAAAAAGAAAGGGATCGAGGTCATCCAGATCGATCATTCTGTTTTGGTTTGTCAAGAGCTTTCTGGCATTTGTCCATAACCGGCTGTGAATTAGCATCCCATATAGATATGTGCATCCAAAATAGTATACTTAAGAATAATTGTCATGTACAGTAATAATTACTTAACTTCACAGCACATGTAACATTAGCTGCCTAGTTCACTAAGTTCAAGCTAAACAGATTCGGAATTAAATATTTATATTTTTTTCAGTAGACAGTGTTAGCTTAAGTAACCAATTTAAAGCTAAATTTGGAGGAAACATAGCGTTGACCCAAAGGTATTGATGAACGCAGGGAAGGAACTACATGTTGCTGAAACATTTGCTTTCACTCTGCCATGTAGCTACAGAAAACATTCCCCAAACTGTGACACTTCCTCCTCCATCTTTCACACACGACTGGGTTTAGTCTTTGTACAGTTTGATCAAACAGTCATCTTTAAATATTCACGTTTAATACTGTATAACATTCTGCTCCTCAAGATTTACATCCATTTGTGTATTATGTATTTTAAATCTGCTGCAGTATGTTTACTTTGCTCGACCCATGTGTACCATGTGTACAGTATTTGTACCTTGTCTGTTTGGCATTATCTGCATTATTTACATGTTTGTATGCACCAGAATTTCCCCTAGTAAATACAGTCAATCAAAACCTAAATTGGGTCTTGTATCATTTATGGAGATTATTTGTTCCCATGGTTGTGTATTGTTAAAACATAATTTCTGTATTTACATACCATCCGAGTATTGAATGTGCATAGTAATTAATTAGCCACTGAGGTTAGAATACTCATCCTACTGTATCTAGGTTTGTGTATGTTGAGCAGGTTATAGGAATGGTTTAGTTTAAATTAATTTGTATAGAATAGAACAGTGCAAAAACACAGTTTCAGACAACAGTCTTTGTCTATGTTAGCTTACTTATATTAACATTGCTATGTGTCTATGTGTACTCTAGCTTTTTGATTTATGTTTGTAACTTAATCTAAGCAAAATCTTTAAATTACACCTAGTATAACTACATGTCCTTCATTATACTTGTGCCCAAATCACACTAATTGCTAACTTGTTTCACTAATATAATTGGATTTCAAGTCATAATAATCACCAAACTATTCGCTCAAACCACCAACACTACAAAAACTCAACATGCACCATTTTTTTTTTCCCCCAGGGTTTTTAAATAGGTTTTTTTCCTCTCACCGTGAACAATGACATGTCATCACGTGACTGATGTTTCAAAACAGTTCGTAAACTCCATATCGAGACCAGAAG
This sequence comes from Mormyrus proboscirostris, assembly GCA_026779585.1. Lineage (NCBI taxonomy): Eukaryota > Metazoa > Chordata > Actinopteri > Osteoglossiformes > Mormyridae > Mormyrus > Mormyrus proboscirostris. Next base: position 1,830 of record JAODKF010006692.1, read on the forward strand.
TTTTGGACGTCTTCGGAATGGATTGATCCTGGGTGCCGAAATTGCCATCTCTAGGTTTAACCAACCCGGAGTTAATTTTTGAATGTGGGGTTGACAAAATCGGGTTGTCTCAATCGATGCTAATCAGTACTACAATGCCAGTTAAGAAGGTGACTTGTTAAAAAAAAAAAAAAAAAAAATCAACAGTATTGGAGTTTGTACGTGTTCACGTAAATGTAGCATATGGAAAGCCGTTTGAGCATTTATTCTGATATCCATGATATCAAGCCCGCCTTGCTCTACTAGTTCAGACTTTGGCCGTACTGGTAAGACATCCTGGAGATGGTGGCGCAGGAGGTAGTGCTAGCGTTGGGCAACCCGGAGGGTTGCAGGTTTGAGCCCTGATGCCTCCTGACCCCATCAAAATGTCCTTGAGCAAAACACTGAACCCCTAATTGCTCACGGTGAGCAGGTTGGCGCCTTGCATGGCAGCCTCTGCCAATGGTGTGTGGATGGGTGAATGTGAGGCATGTGTTGTAAAGTGCTTTGAGAAAAAGCGCTATATAAATGCTGTCCATTTACCATTTATCTACACAGGAAATGCACACTCATTAACATTGCTATTGATTAGCAGGTATAGAATATCAAGTTTTTTCATATGTTTGGGCCACTGTGCAATGTAGAAAAAAAATCACATGCCCCATTTTTGTCAGTATTCACATAAGTGCATCAAAATGTATATCATGCTATAAATGTGGCTTGCTTACATTAAATATTATTAATTGAAGTCTGGCATTTTTACATGCCATTCATTTTGTGTGTGTGAAATAACTGGCCAGGGTGATCCCTTGGACCCAAATACTACAAAGTCACCTGATGTCTTTCACTGTAAAAACGATTTGCTTTAAAATAGAAAATTGAGTAACCTTGTTGCTTTAACATTTTGAGTTCATTGAACCTCATATACAAAGTTGGCATGATGAAACTTGATTGCCTCGTTGTGCTAACTTAATTATGAGTTCATTAAAAGATATTTTAAGACAACTGGGTCACACACCTTTTTAGATAAAACAAATATATTCTTTACAGTGTTCTAATCCTATTTTTCTTATGTAGTGAGCAGGACTTGTCCTTACTAATTTGGTCAAGCAAACACTCTAGAAATAATCCATAAATCAGTGATTAACATGTAGTAGCTCTTGTCCATATAGCACAAATATTGACATCAGGTGCTCAAAACATAATACATACAGCAAAGTAATATGTCATTAATTGCCTATTAAGACACAGTAAAGATTGGAATCTTAAGTCAGTAGCAAGTAAGACTAAAGAGATTATTGAGTCAATATACTGACATCACATTGACATTTTTTTTTTTTTTTTACCTTTTCTCCAGGGATCCTGAGTCACGAGTTCCCAGAGTCAGTTTCGGCTAGAAATTATGTTCAACTTTCTTGGACTCTCCCAGAGTTTAATAAATACATTTGCCAAATTTTTCTCAGTTTTGCCCAAAATGTAATGATTTCATATTGCAAGAGCTGGTAAGTCTAGGGTTCTGACTAAAATGCAGGCAAATACACTGAAAGAGCTGAAGACAGCAGTTGGCAGAAGCAGGGTTTATATTATTCCCCGGACCAATATTACACTGCCATTAGAGGTGAGTTTTAGGGCCTCCTCATTTGAATATTAGCACATTGATAATAGTTACTAATTGGGCAGTTTGTTTTGTCTATCAAGATCTCAGGACCTGAGGGGACTCATGCCATACCTGAAACATACATCACCAGCTGGACCTGAGACAGCTTCACAGGATAAAAGATAAATTTTGATAATCTTCTGAAGAATCACAGTGCTCCTATGCATTTTAATGAAAGTCAGAAATCTCTTGAACATCCATTTCCAGAGTATTCAAGCAAAAACGTATTCAACCAAACAGAAACACTTGGTAATTGAAAATACCCATCTTTGTAAACAGACATAAATAATACAGGTCGTCGTTGCATTATGACCGTGATCTGTTCCGACTAACCGTAAGTCGGCCCTTCTGAGGCATTGCGACAGTGGCAAAAGCAGACCTTTTGTGGGAAATTATGCAACCAAGTATAACCTGGGGGGCAGACATCAAGGTACACACATGATGGGTAATTTACACAATAACTAGAGACACTCAAGGATCGAACAGGGTTCAAACAAGACACGGGTAAACTCGACAGTCAGAAGAAAATATGAACGATAACACCACACCATGGGCTAGTTACAATCTCCCACAAGCATGCCGGGATACGCAAACCCCACCGTTGCCACAGAACGGTCGTAAAGTCGATCAGTCATAAGTTGCATTGGTTGTAAGTAAACAACAACCTGTAGTATTTTTCATTGATGTAGTGTTTACTATTTGTAAAAAAAATAAATAGTTGGTTACAAGCCAGGTTTGAGCCCACAACACAAGGGAACAGAATCTGAGCTGCACAATCAGCCCACTGACCTATGTTGCAGTCTGGAGAAGAGGGAAAACACACTAGGGACTGGACACACTGGGGCTGAAGGGCAAGAAACAGGGAGGAGGACATGATGGCCAGCAACACCTACTGGCCAAATAGAAAGGGGACACAGAGGGCAGGGTTGGACGGACACTGACGCTGGCACACAGCATTGTCAGCAAAGTCAAGATCAGAGTAAATCATTCTTCACCAACAGATGCCTCACAACTGCTGGACACCATCACCCTGTCCAACACCCATTCCATGCAAGCATCAAACACAGTAGGAGTAAGAACACACCCCTGGCAAACCCCAAAATCAACTGGAAAGGACATGGAGGTTCTCCCTCCGCTGTACACTCACAGTACCTATGTACAGGCCGGCCATGACATCCAGCAACTTCAGGGTGATCCCACAAAGTCCCTGGATGTCCAACAGGGCAACTCAATTGAGTGAAATGCTTTCCGAAAATCCAGAAAGGCTGCAAAGAACCTCTGCCGATATTCTCGCTTGTGCTCAGTAAGAACCTTCAGTGCCAGGATGTGGTCTATGGTAGACTTCTTAGGCATAATACCAGACTGTTCCAGTCACTGGTAGATGAGCAATTGATCACAGATCCTGTAAAGAATGACCCTAGCAAGGACCTTACCCGGCACTGAGAGCAGTATTATTCCCTAATCCAGGTGGTCACCCTTCCATTTCCAGATAGGCATTACAGTACAAGTCCTATTTTCCAGGCAGTTGGGATGATGCCTGTCTCACCTTACCATCAGCCTGGAGAAATTCACCCTGGATACCACATCCTTGTGGCCTTCCCTACCCCCAGCCGATTCACCATATGTGCAATCTCAGTGAAATTGGGTGACTGACAGCTGATCGGAGGATCAGCCTCAAGAACTGTGGACCCAGAGATGTCCAACATCCTAGCTGGATGATCAGCTTTAAACAACTGTTCAACGTTGCTGGCCAACAGTTTACGGTGTCATCCATAAGCTCTGTTCCATTAACGACCCTGACTGCAAGTCTCCGAGGAACAGATTCCAATGTACATAATGCTTATATTCCTCTGTAAGCAGGATGTGGGTCAATAGACCACAGATGGTGTGCCACCTGCTCACAGATTCATCTAACAAACAACTCCTTATCTGCCCTCATAGCTGTCCTCCTCAGTTCCCGGTACAATCTGTAGTTGCCTCTTTTACACAGTCATGCATTATGATTCTTCTCAATAATATCCAGAGGGCACTGCGAGATGAGACACCTCCTTCTGTGAACACCAGCAACACCAACACAACCCTTGACAACTTTAGGGGTGTTATCATGGAAAATCTCCCACTTCCCATTAGTGTTAGCAGTTGTACTCAAATCTGCAAGTTCCTCACACAACCTGCATGCAAACTCATCAGAAACAGCTTGATCTTGAACTCTGGCCAAGTTCAACCTCATTCTCCTAGTAGGTGGTAACCTACTAGACCTAAGCTGAATCTTTAGAGTAACAACAAGTCTGTGGTTAGAACTCACAAACTGGGCACTTCTGTAGACCCTGCAGTTCTGCGGGAGCCTTCAGTGTCTGCTCACGAGGATGTGATCAAACTCCTTTGCCACACCACCAGCATTGGAGTACCAAGTCCAATGAAGCTGCTCATGGGGTTGGAACCAGGATCCAGTGACACGCAAAGTTAAGGAACATGGAGCGAATCTCAACCCGGTCACCAGACCCATAGGGAGGGATACAATACTCATAGGCAGCCCTGTCAGTGCCGGTGGTCACACTGAAGACACCCATGGACAGAAGAGTGCCACCTTGTGGGCACCCATCAACTGCCAAGCAAAGTTGTGAGTGAAATGTCTCCCTCTTCGAGACATCACTCACCGTGGTTGGAGCATACACTGAGACAACAGACAAGACACCCAAGGAGTGCCTTCACTCGGGTTTCATAATACGCTCACTGAAAGGATTGACATCAGAACCATCGGGAAGAGCAGATCCGCCACACCAACAGCTACTCCCTGAGCATCAGAGCGACCAGGCCAAAAGCAGGTGTACCTACCTTCAGAGATCTGACCACTGTCCAGGCTCCGTACCTCAGAGAGAGCAGCCACCGAAATCCGGAGTTGTTGAAGCTAGCCTGACAGCAAAAGAAGATGGTCATTCTGCCAGAGAGACAAGACCTACCCAGATGGGTTATGTCAAACTGGGACCAAGCGCTGCCATGCAATGGGCGACGACTCAACACTACACCAGTCCTGATCCCCGACAGGCCTGTCCCTATTAGCTCTCTGACAGTTAAGGGTATCAGTGAAATGACTGAAATGTGTATTTTTGATTTACCATAAGGAGATTATATTTAAAGAATAAATATGAAATACTGTCACACGACAGTGCAAAAAGAATAAGATTTTTGAACGTTTTTAATTAGTATATTTCATGGTGAATTGTATTATTAGTGAGCAGAGATAGGTGACATACTCTATTTTTCCAGTGTTCTAGGTAGTTTTCATTAATGTTTTACATTATGTAAGTTAGATTTCCAATGAGAATATTGTGGATGATACTTTGCTTGATAATAACATGTATAAAAGAGCAACTGGGGACAGAAATGGCACGGGTCCGGTGAAATGGTCCACCTACTGTGCTTAATACCAGCCTAGTTGAACGTGTGGAGAGGATGTTACCTAAAGACTGGTTCAAACTTCCCACACTCATACTAGCAGATGTGTCTGCTCAAACATTTATGATGCATTTAATGTCACTGTGCACCTCAGTGGACAAACACATGCTGCACTCCAAATTTGTGTCCGTGCAGCGATGTACGCGCATCTCTGGATACACTGCACATGATTGATTTGCTAGTGTCCACATTACATATGAATATGGATGTTTTTCGGCTAGAAATATAAATACAACACGTTGTGCACATGTGCAAAATATGCGGCTTGACTGTAGAACGTTTCTGTGTGTGCAGATGCAGAGTGGATGAGAGAGTGTTGCACTTGTGCGGAAAAGTTTGAACCAACTTTAAGTCTGCCAACCTTGTAAACAGCATGCAGGGAACTTGTTAGTGCTCGTTTCAGGTTAGTATAGAAATACTTTAAGTACTGCATTCACATACATTTACACACATTTTATTTTTAATAAATAAAGGGCAGAAAGAACAGAATTATTAAAATAGATTATGGCATTTCTAATCTGTCACAATACTGTTACAACAATTATGATATAATGTATATTACATAAGGCATGCTAAACTATACTCACATTTATCCAACCTCTCACAATGGTACAGTATACATCATGAAACTGCCAATAAGTTATTAGCCACATATTACTGACCACGTTGAAGACATTTGGAAGTAAACTAGTCTAATACATCCTGCAAGCTGTGCAGAGAAACTGATATGAAACACCAGAAAAGCTGGTTTCCTGCTACTTAAATACAAAGTATAGCCACTTCATCTTGGTACATGCCACACCCATCCAAGGAGGACAGCGGTCCTCTCATAATCTCTCAGTCCCCATGATTATCTGCTGTTGCATCTTTGGAGATTCGGGGAAATTGGCTTGGCCAGTGCCTCCTCCTGGTCACTGTCTGCCTTCTGGGGGGGGGAGGGGAGAAACAGAGCTGAGGCTCAGGGAAGCCTGTCTGTCATTTAGCTCACATCCATCCATCCATTTTAAAGGGACCTATTGTGCTTTTCTTGATTTCCCCCTTTCTTTAGTTAGTTATATTGCTGTACCTGTATGTGCATGTAAATACTCTGCAAAGTCTTAAGGTCCAAAGTACACAAAGGGAGTAACTGTTCTATAATCTGCCTGAAACACCTCAGTGGAATTCCTGCCCTTACTTTTATGATATGTTAGTTCACCTCATAATACAATCTTTATTGGTCACCTACCTGCAAGCTTGGCACATCCACATACAACCCACAGCCTATGCAGTAAGTTTTTCAGACGGGGTGGAATGTATAGGGCAAGCTGACCAATTGTGCAAGCTGACCAATCAGACCACAGTAGGCTCACCAAGGGTGGGACTTACAGCTCCAACAGGGCATTTCAGACAGAGTTATAGACATATAAGTGAATAGAGATGTACAGTATGAGAAACATAATCTGTTTTGGAACATTGAAGCATGTAAATATATTCTAGTAGACCCACAAAAATAAAATATGAACAAAGAAAAGCACAATAGGGCCCTTTTAATGACAAATAATCCAGTTCCCCAAAGGCCTACTCTGAGAAGCACAAGACCTTAATGAACTTGTGGCCAAAACAGTACACACTGAATCACCTTGGAACCCTGGTTCTCACATGGACCCCTAAGCCCTTTTGGATGGGATTAGTTTTACCTGAGGTAGTTCAGAATATAGTCTGTGAATTGACTGGCTGATTCAGATGGGATAAGTGTGTAATGCGTGTAATTTCCCCAAATTGCCAGAGACAGCAGAGATAACATGAATGGATGGGATTTGTTTTAACATTACAGTTAACAGAACACAAATTGCAACAGAATTTTCATTTTTGGTAGACTTATCCACTTAACATGCTAATACACCACAATAAAAACAGAACGTTTTCCTCCCAACCATACAGTAGCTTACAAATGAGTGTACCCAGCACTCGATTACTTGCTGACTGCTTTATCCTCTTTTCTTCCAGGATGTGACAGGGTGATTTTGTAAGGAAACAAACAAATTTTCTTTGATTTCTGTGGACCTTGAAGTTACCATTTCCTGATAGTAATGGTCAGCTAGCTAAGTAAGGAGCACAAGTGAAAATTCAAATTCGCTGTCAATAAAAGTGGGGGTGTCAGGGGTGCAGTAATTATAGAGCAGCCGCAGGTCACCTGCTTGCCAAAAAGTGAAGGATTCACATAGACTCTCATTTGGCTAGCACCCTGCACCCAGGAAGTATCAGATAGAAATTAACCAAGGATTGGAATCAATTCTTAATGAATACTGACGGACTACCAGGTGCATTGCACGAGTAAACAAATTCTATTTTATAATTATTTCACATTATCTAATTCATTTTTGTTGCACATTTTTAATTAGACTTTCTTCAACAGAGATCCGGAGAGGGGCGGCGCCCCACATTAATGAACCACCACTGGTGTCGCTCCTGAATTTTTACTCTGGAGGCTTGTAATAATTAAAGATATGGCAGATTCGGACTGGATTAATATTAACAGACATCATTGATAACTACTTCAATTCCATTATGCTCCAAGAAAAAGCTAACCGTGTCCAAACAGGACTCTAAACACTTATTCTTCATTTATTCCTTCATGTTATTTTGTTCCAACCACTCACTGAGAGGGACCCTGAGAAGACAAAGTATTTCAGATGAGATGTCTTTTAGGAATGATTCTGCACAAAGGGTCTAGAGCTCAGACTGCCATCTCCTCCTGCAACAAATTCTCACCTGCTCCCAGTATCCCTGGGCTGCCTTCTGGCGTAATGAATGCAGCTGGTTTAGGCGGTAACATATCAACACCATGTTATAGGACAGCTGTACAGGCAGAAAACAAATGAAAAGAGAGGAAGATGTATGAATAAGCAGTTGTATACGAGTAGTATCTGAAACAAACACTAGAAATTTGTATAGTTCAAATGACTTTCTCGTGTAAAACTATGACATTATGTCTGTCAAAGTGTATCAGTTTAGCCATTTCCAGATTTCTTACAGTCACCCCAATACTTACAGTAACTGTCCAGTACATGCATGTATTTTTTGACTCAATCACTTCCCAAACTCATATGGCTAATTAATACTTCATTGACTCTTTTATTAAATTAATGAATGAATTGAGCTGATGGTGAAATTTAATGAATACATGTAATGGCTGGGGTGCCTCTGAAACCATCTTCTGTTAGCAACCAACTAGATATCAGTAACAACAAAGCATATACTTGTTAGTTTCTGTTGTGTCGATCATAATTTTCATATGTTCATACATAGTGTTAAATTGTGTTTTTTTTGTTTTGAGCACATATTCTCTTACTACTTAGATAGACAGTCAAAGGAAATGTTTAAAGCTGTTTAAGACAGGAGTGTCAATCTTATCCAGAAAGGGCTGTTATGTGTGTTGGTTTTTGCTGCGACTCCACAATTAGATAACTAAATTAGATTGGCTGAAAAGCCCTCACACCTGTGTTTGAACAGCTGACCTAAAGATTATCCCAAAAACCTGCATACACACTGGCCCTTGCTGGATAAGATTGGCCACCCCTGGCCCAAGACTTTTGCACAGCATTGTATGTGTCACAAAACATTATACAAAATGTCACTAGATGGCACAATTCTACCTAATCGTTCAGCTTCATCTCTGTAGTTAGGTTCATGAAGCAAGTGTAAAATAAAAAACAGCCACCTGTTTTTTCTTTCATTTTTTAAATGGTCATATATGCTGATGGCTAACCTCACCTTCCACTTCCTCTTGGCATTGAATCTCTTGAAGTTCTTCATGTTGATGGAAGAACGCTTTCTTATTTTTTGCTGTGCCTTTGAGAGAGGCTATAGAGAGACAGATGAAAAAGGTAAGAGCAGCAGTAATGGGTATGGTATTGATTTCATTAACCACTGAACCTCCTCTAGCTTGTCCTTCCCTACAGCCACCCATGCTCACCTTGATCCAGGGGTGGTGAAGACACTCTTCAGCAGTCATCCTCCCACTACAAACACAAACAGACACACAAAATGAGTTTCCTTTTAACATTAGTAGATACTTATCTTGGTATTTGGCAAGTTTTTCATCACAACAAGACAGGTATGCATCCAAACATCCTTCTACACACTTGTTTTTTACCCATGGCTCAGTTTCTATACTAGCAGAAGTCAATCCCAAAAGATACACGGCAGAAGACAGCAAAACAGCTTGGCCAATATTCCAGTCTGTTATAGGTCACAGACACTTATCTAAATAGGGACCTTCCATTCATATGCATGGGAAAAACATTAATCCCAATTATGACACCCTAACCCCCACCCAGCCCAAACCTTAACCATAAGTAACCAAACAAATCACAAGATTTTTGGTATTTTTACTTTTTTGATTGCATTCACTTTTGAGGTTTTTCAAATAGCAACCTGAAAATGTGCTGAAAAGTAACAAAATTTCAGGTTCAGTCGTTTTTTGCTCCCCAAAACTGATCTGTGCGACACACACACACACACATATACATAAAACAAAATGGGCAATTTAGAGACATTTGTTTACCTAACTGCATGTATTTGGACTGTCAGGGAATCCTACAGTGCACATGATGGACATAAAATCTCCATGCACATAGTGTCATGTCCCACTCATTTGAGCCTCTTGTGTGCCACCCCCCTCTCTACCTCGTGTGGAATCCCCCTGTTCCCAGCAGGTCCTCGTCATGTTAATTACTGTTATTATGTATTTAAGTCTGTGTCTGTGTGTCTTCAGTCCAGTCATTAACGTCATAACAGTTGAATGTCGAGCACCCTTTTGTTCCTATGTGCCTTGCCTCCAATAAGTCCCGTGTTTACCCCGACCTGTGGACTCATGCTCCTGTTTCCCTGCCCTGCACACCACCGCTCGTGACACGAAGGATAGGATTCAAAACCCCAGGTCCGAGCCAACAGCAGTACCCAGTGAGCCACCAGGTACTAATTAACACAAATGAATTTGTATTCTGAGTATATAATTAGGAACCTGAATGCATAATTAGATAGGATCAAGCCTACAACTCAGTTTTGAGACTACTCCACAAACTACTCAATCATCCACGATGACTCAAAAAATGTAATTACCTCTGATCTTTCACCAGCAGATTCTTGATAAATTCCTTAGCATTTTCACTGGTGTCTGGAAAATATCTGTCCTCAATTTCATAGTTCATTGCTACTATGTTCGTTAATGTCTCTTCATCTGTATCTCCTTGGAAGGGGGACATTCCACTCAGCCTATCGAAAAGGAAATGCCATGATAGTGAAATGAAATAGATGTTAAAACCCATAATGTAGCAGGTTACAAGATTGAAGAAGAAATAACCCATTTTCCAACCACTGCAGAGTACAAGGTTGCCAGAAGAGCCAAAGGCCCCATCGTGAAATTGCAAAGAATTTACAGAACAGCCTTTCCATATGCATAACCTACATTGTTACGGTTATTATAAAGCTAAATGTTTGAAATAGACTCTAAATTTGTAACATATAATTTTTTTAAAAAAAGTTCAAAGACTTTCTTT
>JAODKF010006693.1:0-13543 GCA_026779585.1 Mormyrus proboscirostris
TGTGTGTGTGTGTGTGTGTATTCATGTGATCATGGACATAAATCTCTAAAAACCCATTTTCTTTGTAGTTGGATGCTCTGACATAGTGTGATTATATTATTTCTCATTGATTTGTATGTGCCCTCCAACACTGATTTGCCTTCTCTTAATGTTTTTATTGATGGATTGATGGGCTCTGGGCCATAGTGAGTGTCATATTGATCTTCTATTGATCATTTGTGAAATATGATACGCTTCAGGTATGGGCCAAAGCCTTAAACCCCAGATAATGGAAGGACAATAAGTGCTTTAAAACATTTCTTTCAGAATGAAAAAAAGAGAAAAAACACATTTCATGCCATTTCCATAAGATGGGTATATTGTTAAAATCACCTGCTTAGCAACATTGAACAAGAACCTAGAATTCTGACAACTGATGTATAGATTTCCTACTTATTTAAATGGTGTTCATATGTTCTTTAATATTCTCAACTTAAGTCGTCAAATCAAGTCAAGTGGAGCTTTATTGTCACACCAACCATATTTACGACATTGCATACAGTGTGGCGAGACGATGTTCCCTGATGGAATGTTTAGAATGGCCAACGATAAGACAATGGAGTGGTGCGTAGCAGAAAATGATAAATAAGAAAAACTCCAACAAGATGTAATGCTTGAACATTTTATTTTTTACTGTAAGGAAAATGTGTAAGAATTGCACAAATAAAATATACCAGAATAATAACATTGCAGCTGTAAATAAAGCAAGGAACAAGCTGTATGAGATGGGATTTTCATCTGCTATAAGGATTTGGAAGAAAGCCTGAGCTGTTTTCATGTTCAGTACCAAGGTGTACAGGGTTACCCCCTGGTAATTACCTTAATAGCAGGTGGAAGGAAAAAATACATAACTAGCATATTTTATTTTATATACCAAACATCTCTGTTTTATGGAGATGCCATCAATTGTTCTTTCGGAAAAACATTTATGAGTATGAAAAGAAGGAGAGTTACTGCCTTGAATGTTTTCTGCGGTTGTGCCAAACGCCGGTAACTACTTTTGCTATGCTGTAAATCAACAGCACTTTGAGATAGCGAAGACCCCCCCCCAACACTGTCAGCAGCGATAAGTGACAGCTTCATCTTGACACAGAAAGTGATATACTATGCTTCGAGTGAAACAGTTTATTTCAATTGACAATTTGTCATTTGAAGATTAAGATGATCTTCGGCATCATATTTGATATACTGATTGATGCCAGTTTATCTCAGTTGGTATGAATACAACCGTGTTCTTTAAAGTTTGTCATTTGTCATGTTATACTTCCGTGCATCAGGGTTTTATACACGCACCATACACACTCTCCATGTGCTCGTATCTTTGTAGGAACTGCTCAAGAAAATGCTCCCCACAACATCAAAATAACAGGTTTTTTATCACATTGTAGGGACATTAAGGACATTTGTTCTTTGTATATTACACGTTTTTTTCTAATTAAAATAATATGGGAATGTGGAAATTTTATATAATTACAATTTAAAATAGGGTATGCATACAATGTATATCTATGAAATAATATTTCACCTCAATATTCATCTGTTCCAGGAATAGCTCTACTAACCTAATATCATAATGCACCTGGGCATTCATTGGAAGCTCAGACTAACTGCACTTATGCCCATTTGACTCCTTGACAGCACATATGTCTATGTTGTGCTATTGCCCTCATTTTTACGTCACATAGGAGAAAAATAGTGTATTAGATGTAAATGTTAGCTGCTAGTGCAGCTGAAAAAGACTGCGGATTACAGTCCAGCTGTCTTTGAGCTTGGAGCCTGAGCAGGTACCTGTACACCCTGAGAGGTTCCTGCCAGTAGCTCTTTGTGCGTGGGGCTCCCTCTGCATTTCCTCCCGTTGTTGTTGTGAAAAACATCAGCTCATTCAAGCTTTTGAAGCTGTTCTTCATGGCTCAGTGGGCAGCACTATTGCCTGAGACCTCCAAGCCTGAGGTTTACAGTCTGCCTTTGCTCTGTGTCTGTGCAGTTTGAACATTCTCCCTCTGTCATGCCGGTATCCTCTGGGTATTTGGCTCTCCCACTGTGTTCCAAACATTCAGTTAGGCTAACTTGCATCTCTGATTTGCTTGTAGTGTATGCGTGATGGGCAGTGGGCTGGCATCCTGTCTAGGGTACGCCCCAGCCTTGTTCCCTGCCCTGTCTGGGACAGGCTCCAGGCTCACTATGACCCCTTTAAGGACAGTGTAACACATATAAAATTCAAAAACTGAATGTGTACCATAGTTGTCCTTGCTTGACATATGAATGAGAATGTGTGCCCTTTTCAATGAAGGCAAGACATTAAATGTGCAAGACGCTTTAATTATATTTCTGCTAGAACATTCATACATATGCCTTAACTTTATACTGGAGACTGATAAAAAGATGCTCTGAAACAATTAAAATAAACAAATTTTCAGCTGAAACAATACTTACACTTCTGCAATGTTCTTGTTTCCCATCACAATAGGCAATTTTCACTTCCGAGACATCAAGCATGCGGTGTTTGGTGACAAGTCATTCTCATTTAATTCTTCATAAGTGCTGTTCCCACAATATTGACTAGACAAAATAATTATACAGTACAACAGATAAATGATTTTTTTCATTAGTCACTAATCTATCTGTTGATTCTCAGTCAGATAGTTAATATTTTTCAATAAATTAAAAGTAAATTAAATGCATCATAACATCTGGCCTTCAATTTACATTAGAATGTTAATCATTCATATTTTTATTTCTATATTTATGTTATGTATTAACATAAATATAGAAATATAGAATATTAGAATGTGTTTGGATTGAATTAAATTTGACATTCGCATGAAAAACATATTGTTATATTATAAGGGTGTATTTCATATTTTTTCTAAATCTGGGTAAGGATAATGTTACTGGGCATGCTGGCCTACCCAAGCATTATCGGTTCTATTGGTTTGCCCAGAAAGAGCCCTGTGATGCATTGTCGGATGTGCCCACCATAGTCTGCATGATCAAGAACCAGCCTAGCACCCGCCTACCATCAAGACCCAAGTCACGGACTTTATAGGACTAGCATTCTATTATTTCTGCTCATCCCTAGTACTGCTAATCAAGCTGTCATAGATCTCACATGGCAGAAAGCCACAGAAGGTCATTTGAGACGTAAGCTGGTTCCCCTCCAGTGACTGACGTCTTCAATTCCTTAAGAAAGCCCCATGTTCCAGCATTGTAAATGGAGAGGCGAGCACTGTGCCCTGCATGCTTCTCATCTGTCACTGTGAGCTGAGACAAGGGAGGTGCCCCCAGGGAGATCAGCTTGGTAGGTAGCAGAGTGGGTGAGCAGGACTGCTCACAGATGTGATTACATCCCAGTAGCTCACCTGCAGCTTCGTTCCCATAGTATTTGAGAAAAAGAAAAGAGAGAGATAGAAAAAAGTAAGAGAAAGAGATTTTATATCTACATACACAGTATCGGTCCTCACCAACGCGACACTCTAGGTAAGCATCAGCTAGCAAGGCTGGCAAGTCGGCACCCTATCAGAAGTTTGCGGCCTTGGCCGCCACCTATATTGTCTATAGGATTCACCAGTCTTGTAAATACAGTATATTGACAAAAGTCAAGACACCTGACCATTACACCTACAAGCACTTTTATGACATTCCATTCTAAATCCATAGGAATAAATTTGGAGTTGGTTCCATTGCAGCTACAGTATAACAGCAGCCCTAGGAAGGCTTTCCACAATATTTTTGAGTGTATCTGTGGGAATATTTGCCCATTCATCCTGAAGAGCATTTGTGAGGTCAGGTCAGGATGTTGGACACAAAGGCCTGGTTCACAGTCTCCATTCTAGTTCATCCCAAAGGTATTCAGTGAGGTTGAGGTAGGAGCTCTGTGTGGGCCAGTCAAGTTCTACCACACCAAATTCACCCATCCATGTCTTTATGGAATTTGCTTTGTGACCTGTGGCACAGTCACACTGGAACAGAAAATGGCCGCCTTCCCCAAGCTGTTCCCATAAAGTTGGAAGCATACAATTGTCCAAAATGGCTTGGTCAAGCATTAAGAGTTCCCTTCACTGGAACTAAGGGGCCTTAGCACAGCCCTGAAAATCAACCCCACAGCATAATCCCTCCTTCACTAAACTTTAAAATTGCCAGAATGTACTCAGATAGGTAACGTTCTCCTGGAATCTGCCAATCCCAGACTCATCAGACAGCCAGACTCAGAACACATTTCAATTGCTCCAAAATCCAGTGGAGGTGTGCTTTACACTACTCCATCCAATTCTTGGCATTGTATTTGGTTATGTGAAGGCTTGCATGCTCAACCATGGAAACTCATTTCATGAAACTGGAGTTTTTGTGCTCAGGTTGATGCCAGAGGAAATTTGGAACTGCAGTTATTGAGTCAATAGAACGTTGGCAACTTTTACACAGCCTCAGCACTCA
The DNA here is from genome assembly GCA_026779585.1 of Mormyrus proboscirostris. NCBI lineage: Eukaryota > Metazoa > Chordata > Actinopteri > Osteoglossiformes > Mormyridae > Mormyrus > Mormyrus proboscirostris. Next base: position 4,471 of record JAODKF010006693.1, read on the forward strand.
GCAAACCCACCTCTGTTACTGTACGTGGTCGGCCACTTTGTGCCTGAGTTTCTGTTGTTCCTAAAAGCTTCCACTTCGCAATAATACCACTTTGACTGTGGAATATCAAGCAGGGAAGAAATTTCACAAACTAACTTATTGCACCACTCTTGAATTCACTTAGTTCTTCAGAATGACACGTTGTAATCCTGACTGCACGGGTAGGTGTTTGATTTTATACGCCTGTGGTAATGGTCCTAAACGAAATTCAGTCATTAAGAGCTGCATCTAAAAAAGTTTGTCTATATAGCATGAGTTAAGATAACTGCCTGATTACTGAGTCCATTCAGGTAGGTGTAATATAAGCTTTTCTGATTGGTATATATTTTGCATTCATACTGGTGAAAGTTATTCCAGTTTTGACAAGTTTGATTAAATTTGCATATTTAATGCAGAATTTTACATTGTATTTGAATAAAAATTCAAGACCTATGCTTCTTTCCTTTTGTTGATAGATTTTAGAGTGACCTTGGCTTTTTGCTTGATTTCCAGGTCTGTCAGTGAGGAAGTATTCAAGCCATCTTGCTGAGTTAAGCAGGTTTCCTTCTAATATTATTCCTTCTTTGCAACATCTATTTTCCTGTCAATCCTCAGTATGCTGGCAGTTGCCAGAAATAGAAGCATTCATATAATGTGATGTTTTCAGCTGAGATCATCACCAACAAGCAGTAACTTAGGTGCCTGACAGACTAATGTTCTTCTGATAGCCAAAGAATGGGTCCCAGTTGATTTCCCCTCCTCAGCATAAGAACGTCAATTCATTCTGTCGCTTTAGGCTTCTGGGTCCCTAACACTGAGCAGCCCAGTGCAGATTTGAGCCGCGATTCTCTGCATGTGTGGAAACATCCTAAGCTCACTCAGCCTGTCTCAAGCATTAGGGTTTGACTTTCTCACCTCATTCAACAGTGTGTATTTAAACAAGAATGTTTTTGTCTGTGAGTTTTGTGGCACATTCTGTGTGATGTTGTGGCATTATGTCTTTAATTCTGAGGGGGTACAATGGGTATCACCAGAATTGTAGCTAGAAATTCTGGGCATCCTGACAAATGTCATCTTGGGCCCCACAAGAGTTACAAGGTTGGGGGGAGGGGAGTTGAACATAATGTGTAAGAGGAAATCCCATAATATGCAGGATGACTTTTATAAATGGTTTTACTTATTTACAGGGCCCCTGTAAGGTTTGGGGCCCCTTGAATATGCCATAAGTACCCATGTCCCTATTTCTGCCCCCTCAGTAAGCTCAGTGGTTGCCCATTGTAGACTCATGCAAAATTATACTGCAATTTCCTCCCTCAGTCCACTAACTTGGACGTTGATGACTTTACATTATATATTTATTGGAGTTGGAGCTGCACAGCAACTTCTAGCAAACATGAACCTAAGACTATTCAGTCCAGAAGTGCAAAATGTAAACATTTGTGGAACGTAAAGAGACAACAGGCTAGCAGAGGATCGCCCTTAGTGTGGGTCAGGGTGTTCCCTGCCCCCTCCCCTTCTCGGCATTAGCTCCAGGGCCACCACGACCCTCTATTGGATAAATGATGACTACAGTATAGTATCATTTATAATTCTTAGAGAAAAGTCCTTCTCAAGCAAGTGATTACCTGAATTTCACTTTAGCCAAAGTATCAGACAATTATGCTTTGCTGGACTGATTAGTATATAATTAGTATATTGTATAGTCAACCACAATCTGCTATTATATAATGGGATGGAAATTATTGCGTGGGATGGGTGAACCTGGGCCAACCCAGATGGAACCTACTCAGCATTCACAGTGAACGATACAGTGTGATATAATGATTATGTCTGACAGGTATGTGTATGCATGGTCACATCAATCAGAGCAAAAGTGCTTTTGAGAAGAAAATAGATTTTCCGGTATCACTTTACAATACTGGTACACAAATAAGCATATATTAATAGTTGAACTAATGCCTGAGTCATGATGAGTTAATGCATTCCCTAATAATTAGTACATCAGTAAAGAGCAAATTAAGAGTAACGCCAATAAAACCTAACATAAGTTTCTTTTGTTTTTCAAAAGGTTACTGATGTCTTATTGGATGGCTAGAAGAACGCCATGTCAGGTCCCAAACCTCTCCTCAGGGCGTCCTAACCATTCCATTTATTTGTTAAATTTTACCACATGCTCACTGCATTAATGATTTTAATTTGTTAAAAAATCAGTGACATATTGATTAGTCATATAAGTTGTGTTATTGGTCTAGTCACAAAATGCATGGTTGTATTGTATTGGATGGTTGCTGGAAATATTGGGGGTGACTTTTGCAGTGGTTTTGAAATGGTCATATTTTCACAGACATATCTTTTGGTACACCAACATAAATATCATTTGTACATCATTTTCTTTGACTGCCGGCCGGTTATACACAGACAGAAATTAGAAACAGGGATATGTTCTCTATTTTCACTGATACTTTATTAATAATAATGTCTAAAATTTAAAATTATGATGTATGCTACACTGTATTCCTGAAATCAATACACATCTCCAAGATATCTATTGTTTTATTAGACTGCTCAGGCTCTTGTCTTCACACTGACTTTAGGCAAGACAGCACTAATTGTCTATTGCATGCCAACCAACAGATAGCAGAAGTGTTTGCTACCACTCAAAGCACACATTTGCATCCCCCCCCCCCCCTTGGTTTGGGGGCCCCCTGTTATCCACAAACAGTCGCTATACTAAATACCAAACATGTTCATTATTTATGAGATACTGAAGTAGCATGTTCTGCTAACCAGCTAGTTAGTTTTTGAAAACCTGGGGGGCCCTGAAGCGACTCTGTGGGTGGGGCCCCAGCAACAACAAACCCACCCCTGTAGGTAGTAGGCATTACCATTAATTAACGCTTTATTAGTAAAGTGAATCATAAATCATTAGAAATTAACAAAACTTATTCATGTATGAGTCGTTTGGTCATTAAGGTATTTGCTTCAGTATTTACTGATGTTCTAATCAACGGTGAATATATTAACTCATCGTGACTCAGACATTAATTAACTATTTATTTATGCTTATTTGTGTACCAGTATTGTAAAGTGTTACTGACTTTTCTTTCTATTTGCTCAATTTGCCTTGGTAATGCCACAGTTCACTTAAAAACTGATATAAAAAAATAAGTAGTTGAATTATTATGAGACTGACCCACCTTCATGATTTTCTGCCAGCCCAGTCATGCCATGATTTCTGGCTCCACTATTAGATGGAAATTATTTATTATGCAATTAATTATTAGCTATTTAGCACTGAGTAGCTTTGCAGCTGAATATAACAATATGATAGATAAGTATTGATAGATATTAGCAATGCCAATTTACAGTATTTGTGTAGATATTAAATGGTCTATAGTAATTTATTCTGTGCTTATTATTATTATTATTATTATTAATAATAAAAATAATAATAATTATTATTATTATATTTAATGCACTGGGCACTTTTCAGCATGACATAAACTCAATGGTTCCATAATCTCAAAAACAGTCATTCTCCTGGACATCCTGGTGTCTGGAGTTTGCAGGAAAATGATGTGACACAGACGCGGCATTTCTGTGAGCGCAAAAATACCAGCTCAGTGTGTGATGTGCACAGTGGTGTGCAGAAACACTTTTCTGAATGCAGGCTCATCTACCCTTGAAGCAGTTCTGGAGGCAGAACAGAGGTGGGTTGTAACCTGCATTAGACAGGTGAACTTAATAAAATGGCCACTCGGAGTATATGCTGGTGCCATTAAACTGTGTGGTTACATTGACCTCAGCATTTATAAAGCCAACTGCCCAGCTCCTGGAATGACGCCACAGGAGTGAAAAGCAGCCAGCCTTTTCCTGAGGCACTCCCTGTCCTATAGGCATCCATAATTAATTGTGCAATTCAGCAAAACTGTGCCATTGGATGTTTATTTATTGAAAGCATTGTATCTGTTTCTGGGTATGGGAGGCTGAAGAAAGGAGGCTGAGGGATGCTGGAAGGTGCATGAAATCCCAAAATAATAAATCACATTATTATTTAGAATTAGGTGAAATCATGTAATATTATACATTCAAAGCTATTTTAATCAATCATCTACACATTTTCTATTATTTCAATAAATACATTGTACATAGATTATTTATTACCTATATTAAATGTAAATAAAAATGTTTAATAAATAATGCACAATAAATACTATAACTACTGCATCACGTTTATTCAGAACTGCGTTAGCAAACTATGTAAAGCACTGTTCCTCGTACCTACATAACTGCTTTGACCATGATGTCACTTCATAGTTGGTTTTAAGTAACTTTTTCCAAGTTTCCTTCCCCCGTTCTAACACATACTGTTTAGATGAGCGATGATTGTATCAGCCATATTAAACTATTTTCTTTATGTCTTCTTTTGTGACATTATAAGCCCTTTCATGAGAAGTACTTTATTATGTTTTTCAATTCTTTTTTTTATATTGTTTCCCACTATAGCATTTCATGTGCATTTAATTTTTATTTGGCTATACACAAAAAAAATTTGAAACAAGGTGTCATGCCCGGCTTGTCTGATCCTCCCATGTGCCACGCCCCCCTCATTAACCTCGTGTGAAATCGCGATTTTACCAGCTGTTTCTTGTTGTTCCCATTAAGTCCTGTGTATTTAAACCACGTCAGAGTATGTATCCCCAGTCTTGCCATTGAAATCATTGATGTGACTGAAGTCTTTTCCCCAGAATAAACCCCTCTATCCCACTCTCTGTTTCCCAAATCCTTATTCCCCGTTCCCTGCTGACCTGACAGTCGTGACGCATGGATATACAGTATTCCCTATCTTCACTGATACTTTATTAATAATAATGTCTAAAATTGAAATCAATGATGTATGTTACACTGTATTCCTGAAATCAATATACACCTTCAAGATATCTCTTGTTTTATTAGACCTCACTTTAAGGTACACTAGGTTTTTAAATGAGCTTGCATCTACTGGGGAGATTGGCTATTATGTTTGCTTTAATTGATTGCAAGCTATTCCAGGCTTGGACGCTCCGCTCTCTGCTCTCCCCCAGCTCTCTTGAAAATGATGTATTGGTGGAGGAGCTGAATCCAAGCATTATGTAAATCCAAGGATGCGTGATGCTATGTGCTATTCAAACACTGAGGAAATTCCAGCAAAAGACAAAACGGGGCCAACAGGCTCTTATTTGGGGCCAATATGCTCTGGGTAAAACAGGAAATTGATGCCCTCCAGGTGGGAGGAATTAAGGATGTGGCTTGTCAAGGCTGCTTGATCGCCAGTTGACTGCATGCGTGCCCATATTGTGACAGATAGTCACGCTTCTTCAGCACCCGGGACAGTGGCCATCTGTCAATTCACCAGAGCAACAATGAGTTGTGGGTGCCGGAGGCGGCAACAATAAAAAAGTTTTTATAACTATTTATTATTAACATTCAATTATTTGATGATACACTGAAATTTATTTAATAAGTATAAATACTTAGTTTCCTAGCTAACACTTCTAAATTATTCATTTTATGATTTTACAATTTTCACTGAAATTAGGAGATCTACAGAAAAGGGTAAAACTTTCACTTTTTGTCTGCCAATTTATTCCATGATAGTTTTGCTTTTATATTTACTGTAAATAGGGAAAACTTTTCTGAAAGGGTGTCTTTTTACCCTTATGGATGTATATAGCTTCATATGTGGTTATTTTTCCTGTAGTTCAATAAATTCCCTTGTGAGAAAACAACCTTGGGAACAAGAGAAGAGAAAGGACAAGATCTAAAGGAAGAGAATCGACCTGATGTGTGTACATCAACACTCCTAGTAGACATCATAGCAACACGAAAAAAATAAAGGTCCAAAGTATATGCAGCTTATGTTGTTAGCATCAAAATGATGTCAAATCAACAGAGCATAAACTCTAATGCCAACATTCCAAAGATAAGAAGGTGTGTCTGTGCAAATGAATAGCTGATCAACAGCAACATGAGCTTAAGTGTAGCTTTCCCATAGTATTCAAATCAAGATTCTGAGAAATTGTCTATCAGTGTCCTTGAAAATGTCCATTAATTTAGATTTGGTGAGTGAAAGTGATTAATTGTTGACACATATCAGCAAAACGTGGCATCTGCATTTAACTTTACATGTTACATAACAGTGGGTAGCTATTGTTTAGCATCCAGGGAGCAGTACCTTGCACAGGGTACCTCAGCATGGTAGCTTTGTTGTTGGGGATTTGAACCAGCAACCTTCCAATCACAGCCATGCTTCCCTAACCTTTAGGCCACAACTGGCATTATATTCTAAAGGCCTAGTTAGTAAAGCAGAATCAAATCACACTGAATTGATATGAGCCCATGATGGAAACAGTATATCGATTTACGGCAGACTGCTGACACTTTGACATAATGGCATTAATTAATTTCATCATTTGCAGGGAAGCTTTCAGGTGAATGAAAATCTAAATAGCCAAAAGACATAATTAGTGTGATACTAATTATGTAATACAGAAATGTAATATAGAAATTTATATAAAAATACAGAAATGTAATAATCATAAGTCTGACAAAATCTGACCAAATGCGCAATAAAATGTATTAATCATTGTTGATTCCTTTATGAATATTTCACTATCTTGATGTGGAATTTGCAGTAGCGGCAGACTTTCCTATAGTATATGGTGTAGACATGCTAAGATGCTAACATATTGCATTTTAATAGATTACATTCAGTCTTAAGTAGTGTTAACACACTACACAAGTAACATGTTATTTTCAGTTAACTCTGCAAGTAGACGTTGTGATATGAAAGGCCCGAGTTTGCAATCTATAATTAAAAAAAGTGAAAGTCATTTTTAAAAAGGTGTATTGCATTTGACTTTGCCTCCCCTGTTTTCCTAATAGACTTTTAACATCATTTACGAGTCTCTCTTTTGAAAACATAAAAAATTACATTCAGTGAAATATGTCACTGTGAGGAAATTATTTATTCTACAGGGGTGCACGTCTTCTTCAGTTATGAAAAAACCTGACAAACTCCTCATGATTCTAGTGATTAAATCTAACTTCGCTTGTGCACATGGCTGATTTATAATAAAGCACATGCATCATTAATCCTGTAGTCTGTCCTTAACTATTTCAGAAGATCGCTTCTTTCTGGTGACAAGAAAGGTGGGGTTTAATAGATCAGATGGACGGTTTATGAAAGAGTTTGGGTTAAATACAAAAGTTGAGAGAGATAAAGAAAGAAAACAGTGAACAGGGATATACAGGGTCTCTTAAAGTCAACAATGCTGCACTTTCATGAGAGAGACATTGTTCCAAACATTTACTGCACACTGAAGTTAGAACAGGAGGTACACAGCTGTTTCATTAACAAAGTAAAAGTGAAATTACCATCAACAAATAAACAAACAAGTGAACAGCCTTCTTATTTTATGAGACTGCAGTATTGTTTGTGAGGTGAACGGGATAACAGTAATCAAAGGATGGTCATATGCTCACATAAAACTCAGTAATGTTTGTTAAGCCTTCTTGTGCTTCACAGTAAACTCTGGTGACACAAACAATGAAGGTGACAAATGAGCTTTCACTACATTTGCACAGGAAGATGCCAGTCTTTTTGGAAACTAATATTTTAGCCTATCTATGCTGGCTTTAAAAATAAACAGAACATCACTTGTTTTTGTCATTGATTTTATGTATTTTTTTGTAATTTCATATGGTCCTTTCCGCTGATTAATTTCTCTTTCTTTCACCTTGGATATAAATTACTAAGATGATGTTTCAGCAAGTACCAAATTTGCTGATATATTTAATGAAATTTTCCCCTATCTCCCCAAGAGATACTATACAAAGGTACTTAATTGTTTTATTAATTTAGTTTTCTTATGACTCAAAGTATAATGTCTTTGCACACATCTACACCATTTTATTATCTACAACACTTGTGCAAAGTTGACATAAAAAAGAAATAAGTACATTAAAAAACAAAAACAGATGAAAGAAATCCTGATATTTAATGATATTTATATTTGTCTGGGTAATTTTGCAAGCTTTAATCCAAGTATATGTAATCTGGGGTTAGGAATATGCATAATATTTTTTCTGCTATTTCCAAGAAATTGTTACAATTTATTGGTTAAAAAATCTATTACACTGTATGATTTTCAGAGACATAAAACAAGGAGCATTGCAGGTATTAAAGATTAATGCTTATTTTAGGGATAGAATATATCTATATCAACAAGAATGCTTGGTGGAGGGTTGTTTAATTCATTTTCAGAAGAAAGAATGTTAATTTTAATAATGTGATTACTAACGTAACAAAATATACAGAATGTTAAACCCAGTACTAAGTCAATTGATTTGAAGTTTTGGTTAACACAGAGAAAATAAAATGGAAAATGGACTATTATGGACTATTTATGTGTATGGTATCAGCTTGGATTCAGTTTGCTCTGGATCTGTCATGAGAATATTTCTGGTAGAACAAGTGAATACTGTCCAACAGCTGAATGCTTTTTGAGGACCTTTAGCTATCAGCTGCTGCCCGGTACAGCATTGCAGCGAAAAGATCATAGTATGGCCGACTTCAGAGGTCCTTAAAAGAAATATTTAAACAATTTTTTTTCACCAAGGAGAAAGAAAGGAACATACAATATATCCCACAGTGGGCTTTCATAATTTATTTTCGTCCTTTATAGTTCTAACTAACTCTGGTTTCTCTCCAGTGCAGCAAGTGATCAGCCTTGTTCTGGTAGACAGCTGCTGATGAAACCAGACCCACACCATGCAGGGCCGTCTTCCTCTTCCTCTCCATTTAAAGCCAGATATTGCTTCACTCACAGTAGCGGTCTGACAGCTCTATTCTTTTGAATGTCCAGGCACACATTCTAATAAATGGGTAACACTTTACTTTAGGGGGCACAAGTAACTTAGTAACTCAGTTACTACTACAAGTACAAATCATGAGCAAATATAGTAACTGCATGAAATACATGAATCGTCATGATTTATTAATGATGAACAGACA
>JAODKF010006694.1:0-13538 GCA_026779585.1 Mormyrus proboscirostris
CACTAAACTTAACCTCAAATTTAACCATGTTATGATCGCTACTATCAAGTGGTTCTAAAACGTCTAATTTACCAATCTACCAAGCCTCCATGATAGGCTCCAAACCCCCTCACAACCCTGAACAGTGTTAGAAATTATTTTGTTGCCATTTATCTTTGTCCATATGTGTGTGAGACGGCACCTAGGCCGTTCCAAGGTATGTGTACATAAACATGTTTTTCCACTGCTTAGCTTACCATAGAGTTTCAGAAAAGCTATCTTAGAACAGTTATTGCAAAACCACACGTGCCTGCACGCCCAGCTGCCTAGTTCTGCATAGCAACAGCAGGCACCAGTAGATATGCTCACGTGCTGTTTTACTCTGTTATCATGTGACTCATTTCTAAAAAAAGAAGCTACAAGGGGAGTGCCCCTTCGAAGTCGGCTGAGTCAAACTAAAGGACAAGTCTCTGTAACCTGACCGGGTTTCCCTCACAGTGAGTAGAAAGGTCACCGGTGTTGTGTTTTGCTTTGTATCCAGAGATTGGTTAATTACTCAGCGGGGGTTCACCTTTTTGATTGAACCCAACATTCTTTGGTCCTTCAAGCCGGATCCCAGAAGTCGTCGTCCAAGGAGGAGGGACTCAACCCACCGAAGTCTGTCGACAGCTAGGATGCCTAGGAGCGTCTGAAGAAAGACCTGGGACGTGAATTCTTGGCCAGGCCGGTGTTGTAGCGTTGTTTCTCCCCTCCAAGGATGTCGGCTGACGGGATGCCGAGAACCCTCTCTGGCTCCACAGCAAACACGTGAGTAAGACAGAGCGACTGTATAACCGAGTGAGAGAACGACTCTGTAACCATGTGTAGGAGAGGGACTCCTAAAAGACAGAGCGACTGTATAACCGCATGAGAGAACGTCTCTTTAACCGTGTGTAGGAGAGGGACTCCTAAAAGACAGAGCGACTGTATAACCGCGTGAGAGAACATCTCTTTAACCATGAAAAGGAGAAGGACTCCTGAGATGCGCAGAGAAAAGTAAAAATAGAATACGACCTTACACCCGGGAGGGAAAGTAAAATTCCCAGAGTGCACAAAGATCTCAAAATACCGACGTCGGAGTGAGTGTGAATGAGTGTGAATGCCCCTGGTGGAAACAGCAGCATAGTAGAAAAACCTAATGGTGCCAACTGATCCTATGGTCTGTTGAAGTACACAAGCAGTGGATTTTGTACTAACTAAAGTAATACTAACATTGCATTTGTGATGGGGAATAACACCAAATATATGGAGAATTTTTCTCCGGGCAGCACCCAGTATTTGCAAAAGTGGGGGAAAAAAATATGACTTTAAAGGGAACTTGTCTGAAACGGAATGTAGAGGTTTAGTAGAAAGGTTAACAATAAGTGCTGCAGGTAAAAAAGGGAAGCCGAGAGCAGAGAAAGAAGCCGAATTTGAACAGGCTAGGAAATGGCTAGAACAAGCACAAAAGCGGAAGCAGGGCTCTAGGTGCGATGGTGTCGCATTCCAAGCAGTAGCAGTTCGATGAGGAAACCGTACCCTCTGCACGGCGCTCACAGGAGACGAGAGAGAGAGATACAGAGAGATAGAGACAACAGAGATAAACAAGTAAGAGAAGAACAAGAGAGAGAAAGAGAGAAACAAGCTTACCCAGGGGATGGGAGTTTTAGCCCAATAGGTACAAGGGGATACATAAAAAGAACAAAGGGCGATGAACCCAAGACAGAGATATACCCCTCACTTACACAAGCAAAAAGGGAGTATGGCATAAGCGATAACGACGGGGAACAGGACGCCCCGGGAAGCCACGTCTTCCCATTAGTTGAGATGGCCAACCCACATTACGGTATAGGGGGAGATCAAGACAGAACAACTCTGGTATACAGGCCATGGACAGAGACTGAGTGCGCCCAAGCGTGTAAAAGCTTAGGAGACCCAGTGGTCGACCCCGAGGGGTTCATTATCAGACACAGACAGTTATGCGACTCATATCGGCTGAACGGACTCAAGACAGAGGGAACCTTCAAGAAATACCTAACTTACAATTGGAACAGGGTGAGAGGACAATATACGGGTAGAGACGATGGTACCCGCCCCATGGCCTATAGTGATGCGGCCCTTGCAGGGCAGATAAACGGAGTCTGTGACAGTATCAGACAGGTGTTCCATGTTATACCAGATTACACTAAAATAGGGAATTGCAAGCAAAAGGAAGTGGAAGAATTTTTGAATAAGAACTTTTTGAATATAGAGACAGACTAGAAGAGGTGCTCAAAAAGCATAGTGGGTTAGAAGAAAGCATAGAACCCCGCAGCCCCTATCAACAACAACTGAAAAATGCCCTCCTAAATGGGATACATAAACCACTTTGTGATTTTGGAGCCACGTTATTATTGGACATTAGACCTGCTAGCCGAAAACCCAAATCAAATGAACCGTAAACTCCTAGATAAAGCTAGACAACAACTCAAAGAAACAGTGGAGTTGCATAAACCCGATGATCTTCACATAACTTTAAGATTTAAACATACTGAGGGACCAGGTGGGAGTACACTAAAAACATGTTAAAATTAGGCCCGCAGAAAGTTACAGTGAAAGCTATATACACGGATGGAAAAGAAACAGCAGGGTGCAGCGTGCTTCTCACTCCCCGAGCTGAAAGGCTGTACAGAGGTCGAATTCCACACTTATCAGGACCGCACTCATCAGTGGAAAGTCATAGATGCAGATTGGGAAATAAACTCATAGGGCACCATCTACAGGCAGAGACTAGGATGGATCTCACACACGACCCCCCGAGTACACCTACAGGGAGGAGATGAGGAAGGCATAGAATGATATATTGTGAGCCTAGTCGACCACCCAGAACTAAAGACAATACCTATCCTGGTCTGGTCACAAGGCAAGATAGATGTAGGATTAATGACCACTGCAGACCCGGTATGGATACGGCCAAAGACAAATGATAGACCAAGGGTAAAGCAGTATCCATTAAAACCCGATGCAGAGGAAGGGATCACGCCTGTAATAGAAAGTATGATTAAAGCAGGCATTCTTGTTGAGGCACCGGATGCAGCACACCCATATTTCCAGTAAAAAATGCAGATTCAGTGTTATGGAGGATGGTCCAGGACCTCCGCAAAGTAAATAAGGCAGTAGAAAGCATCGCCCCCCTGTGTACCAGATCCTCACACTCTCCTAAACCAACTTAAATCGCGGAAGACACATTGTACAGTGATAGACCTAAGCAATTCCTTCTTTTCAATTCAGGTGGAGAAAGAATCTCAGGGGTGGTTTGGGTTCACCCACAGGGGAAAGAAATATACGTACACCAGGTTACCCCAAGGGTTTTGTGGTCGTCCACCTATTTTTTTACAAGCAATTGCTAAATGTTTACCATTATTTACCATACTAACACACTCGCAGATACTGACATATGTGGATGACATTCTTATCGCCTCTAATAGTGCAGAAGGCTGCAAGGCCACATCACTGGCCTTATTGACTCATCTAGCACTCATACTGTAGGAAACAAAGTCTCATTGTCAAAGCTTCAGTGGGTACAAACTAAAGTTCATTTTCTAGGCCATACCCTCACATCTGAAGGGAAAATGATACAGAGTGAAAGGAAATTGGCTATCCTTAATGCACTAAGGCCTAGGACGAAAAAGGAAATGATGCAGTTTCTGGGCCTATGCAATTATTGTGGGTCATGGGTCCCTAATTATGCCGCCGTCACACAACCATTATTAGACACTATCTATTCCAAACCAATAACAATGACGGAGGAGATAGAATGGACACCAGAAAATGAGCAACCTCTGTTCACACTAAAGACTCTACTGATGGGGGCTACCTTGTTAGAACTACCAGACTATAGGAAAACCTTTGTACAAACAGTGAACTGCAAAGGTCAGTTTGTGACGTCAATGCTAGCTCAGGTACATGGGGGAAGGACTAAACCCATAGCCTACTACTCAAAGAGACTTGACTCTGTAGCTTGTGCGCTACCAGCCCAAATGCGAGACAACCTCTACCTTGTACCCAACAAACCTATCCTTCCTAGAAACATGTACAAAACAGCTGAAATTTTGAGCCATGGGCTATGCCATGTCTCAACAGGAGGGATGGTAGAGATAGTCAAAAATTATTTCTATGCACCAGGACTTAATACCTTTTCTAAAAAATTTTGTAGAGCCTGTTCCTGGGTTCTGGTACAGTTTGATTTGAATATCTTCCACGAGAGTATATGCAAGTGGTGAATGCTTAAAATTCCTGGAGTATCTCTTATCTTCCTTCAGAAAATCTGCTCAGTTAACAGGTGCCAGGGTCGTGGAGGAAGAACGAGGCAGGAAGGCGATAATCCAAGGGTGGATGGGTTTATTCAAGCAGGAGGCGGAGGCCTAGGAGTCTCGGGCAGAGCTGCAGGTGGCGCCGAGACAAGCAGAGATGGGCAGGAGAGGCGGAGTCGGTGCCGTCTTGGGCAAGGCAGGAGCCTCAGCAGGCGGCACTGGGACAGTGGCCAGAGGCAGGGCCATGGGCGCTGCTGGAGATGAGGCCGGCACTGGAGCTGCGGGCGGAGGCGGCGCCAGTACCTCGGAATAGGGAGCTCAGGCAGAGCAGCTGTGGGCGGAGCAGGGAGCTCAGGCGGAGCAGCTGCGGGCGGCTCTGGGCCAGCAAGTGGCGCCGCAGCTTTGCTGGGCGGCACGGCAGGGAGTTACGCCGGTGCATCAGGGGGCACTGCAGCGATCGCCAACTCTGGGCCAGCAGGGGAGCCTCAGCAGGTGCCCCGGATCAGGCAGGAAAAGAACGGTGGGCTCCGGTGGGACAGGCAGAACAGGAACGGCGGGACAGGCGGGACAGGCAGGACAGGCGTAGTGGCTGCAGCATCGGGCGTTGCAGCGGGCATAGCGGCCTGCAGCAGCGGGCGTAGCGGCAGCTGTAGCATCCAGCGGCAGGTTCATTATAGGCACCAGGGCTGGCGCCGAACAAGCTGGCGTTGCCCCTTTAAGGGCCTTGGGGATCCGGGGAATTGCGTCCAACACAGACTTGGTCCCTTTAAGGGCTATTTGCATTCCCCGGAAGGGGTGAGCTACCAGTGCTGGCCGCACTGCCACGGGCAAACTCACGGGGGTAGCGAACGATCTTGGCAGCCGCAGGCGGTTGTTGTGATTTAGCGGCAGTGATGCAAGGGGCAAAGACTGTCGGGTCCAGGATTGGGAGCGGTTCCCTTCAATACCTGGAGGGGGAAGAAGTAGCGGAGATGGAGACAGCCCCCAGGAAGATCGTCGGTGCGTCTTCATGTTTCCTATCTTTCTGTCCCTTTTTCTTCCGCTGGCTTGTTTGAGGTGGAATCTGAGACACTTCCGGGGGTTCGGAGGGAGTTTTTTCAAACATCGATCATGCAGTTTGTTAATTACAGAAGTCTACAAAATGGTAGAGGAAGCCATTAAATTTAAAAGTTTAAAGTAACATTTATGAAATTTTTCCAAAAATATCAAAGCAACATCTTTGTGTTTTTCTATTGTTTTTTTTTTTGCTTTATTGCTAAAGAGATGTACAAATTTTAACAAAATTAATAACAATATCACCAGGAAAACTGTTCATTTATGGCACTTCCAACTTGAGACTCCCTTTGGACAGTAGCTGCATCTCCCTCGAATGTCAAAGTGGAGGGGCCAGTGTGGAAACTGGCCTTTGGGAGTACATTCTTCGATACACAAATTGACCTCCTCCATGTAAACAGGTTTAAGTCTATCATCAGCACTGTGCAGTTCTGGGAAGGAGTACATCACAACAGCCCGGCCCGATGCCATGTCACCATTTGATCTGATTTTGTATGAATTCCATGTGTTGACAACTTCATCAAGTTCATCCTGCATAGAAAGAAGCATAGTAAGTATAGACTACAAGCAATGTGAAACAGGTCTGTCTAAATTGCTGTGTTGTCGCTGTATTTCCCCATCAGCTAATGACAATCCAGCTATCACAGGAAAAGATTTTAAACAGTGATTACTGAAAAGAAAAAAAAACAACAGTAAATCAGAGCAGGTGAACTGCTTGTCAACCATACAGCTGCCTTAATAATCACAGTGTTATAAAGGGGGGCAATGCATGTTATTCTAAGCTCAGGGCAAATCACTGACTATATAATTGAGGTGGCAGGGATGCAGCCACACTGTCCACACATCTTTGTGTCTCTCCTTGATGAAGGATTGATTGATTGAAAAGTACTTATGTTAAGAAACTTATATCTAACCGAATTTTAGATGTTTCTAAAAACTAAAGTTCTACAAATAAATGCATTCAGATATGTGCTTGGATATTGACTGTGTGCATAAGGATATTAAATATTGTGTCAGACAGCTCCTTTGGGCTTGGCAGCAGGAGGGGAGGAATCAGAGAGAAAGTCAGTTACTTAAAGAAAACCTGCCAGAAAAAGGTTAGGTTTACAGAGTCAGTTACTACATTAACTAACTCAGAGTAACAGTTCTTTCTAGAACTGAATCCCAGAAATTTGCTTGTGTCTGGCTAAGACTCACAGTTTTGACTAAACGCTCTTTCTGAACCCAGAATTTAAATCCATGTATTGACCAATATACTCATGCCCTACAATACAAGGCCTGTTATGTGAAAGCAAATGTGTCCTACAGTATGTACCTGTCCAGAGAAAGGTGGAGTTGATATAATTGGTGTATTGAAATAAATTCAGTGCCATCAAAGTATAAAAAAGAAACAATGTTTACCTGACTTTGAGAGAGAGAGCTTGTAAACATTTTCTACATACAACCAAAAGCACTATAAGTACATTTTTAAAATACTTGTTTTTACAAAAATATCATTAATATTGTAATTATTTTTACTTTTATTACTGTATACTATTTTTATTGCTGAAGAGGGCAAGGAAAGATTTTTACGTGAACAAGATTGAGGAAACAAAACCGAATAAGATTTTTGTCCAAAAAGTCATCCTGAAAGGTTAGAAATAAGTTTATCCAGAACTGTGCACTTTGTTTGCGGAGGGTACCCCACCATCCCTCAATGTGCTGCTTTGCTGTGCTTCTTCCATAAAGAAAACTTCTCTCCCCTGCAAAACTGTCTGGGTGGTTTCTGCGCAAAAACATCTGCATTTCTTCTACACAGCCGTTTTCTGTACCCCTGTCTGCACTAATCCTCTCTGGACATCCACCTGAAACTGTTTTGATGAAGTAGCTTGCAACTACTTTAGGATCATTGTTCGTGGTATAGACCTCCATGGATAACATATAATGGCTGAAACCATTGCCATAGGGTTTTAATTTATCATAGCCGTCAATGTGCCAAAGTGCATTTGGTCCTCTACAGCTGTACTGGCGTCTTCTCAAACGCCGTGATCATCTTAATTCCACACCTTGTGGATCAACCAATTTGATGATGCGTGTTATTATATCTTGTGACACAAATCCCCGTTAAACTGTGCGAAGATGTAGCCAGCGGTAACCCTGCATCTATCCATTAGTTATAATCTCATGTTTGACAAAAGCTAGCACTTCGTCCAGGTCTGACTGGTTTCTCCTTCTGAATAGACCAAGTCTTTTACAAATTCTCTTTAGAGTTCGGACACTTATGACTGTCTGATTGTTGTGTGCTAAAAGTGTGAGTATTTCTTTGTTAGTAAAAGAAAATCTGAAGTACAGTCTGATTAAGTCATCCACATATGGCATTGCAGGTACTGTTGAAGCAGAAAAACTGATAAAACTTATGTGATCATTTCAAATTAAGACTTTTGCAGAAATTGAAGAGAGCAATTCGATCTCCATATAGGAAGGGATATAATTCGCCAGAGTTGCATCATCCATCAGCCCAATGACTTCACTATCAATCTGCATAGAAGAAGGAAGAAAAGACAAACTCAGAATTCTGAGATTAAAGTCAGAATTCAAATAATATTTTCACGGTGGCCCTAATCCTCTTCCGTACAGCATCTCCAGCACTTACGTGATGTTTTTTTAAAGTTCAGAGCTGGTCTCAAATTGAAACCATCCAAATGCCATTTAGCGCGTTCCTCCGTCACCTTTTTGGCCCATCATGTGTCACACCTTGGTGTTCAACCGGACCCTGCTATTACACATAAGATGTCCAATAGGCCCCTGCTTAAGTTAGTCACCCAGGTCATGGCCTTCCTAGGACTTTGTTCCTTTGTTTCTTTTCCATCCGTGTATATAGCTTTCACTGTAACTTTCTGCGGGCCTAATTTTAACATGTTTTTAGTGTACTCCCACCTGGTCCCTCAGTATGTTTAAATCTTAAAGTTATGTGAAGATCATCGGGTTTATGCAACTCCACTGTTTCTTTGAGTTGTTGTCTAGCTTTATCTAGGAGTTTACGGTTCATTTGATTTGGGTTTTCGGCTAGCAGGTCTAATGTCCAATAATAACGTGGCTCCAAAATCACAAAGTGGTTTATGTATCCCATTTAGGAGGGCATTTTTCAGTTGATAGGGGCTGCGGGGTTCTATGCTTTCTTCTAACCCACTATGCTTTTTGAGCACCTCTTCTAGTCAGTTCACACATATTGCTGAACCTCTGCACCAGCTCACACTTAAAGGGGTACCCTTTGTGTGGTCAGATCAAGCTAATAATGCCTTTCAGAGTTTGAGGCAAGCCTTGATTACGTCTCCAGTGATGGCATTTCCCAATCTATCAATGCCAGTTCTCTTAAACACTGATGCCTCTCTTCATCCCATTGGCTCAGTTCTGTCCCAGCAGTTGGATGTCAAGGAGCATGTTATTGCCTATGCGAGTCACATGCTTTCAGCTACAGAGAGGAAATGGTCAACATTTGACCGAGAACTGTTTGCCATAGTATGGTCCGTCAGACATTTTCGACATTACCTGGCCTACCATCCCTTCACCATCATCACCAACCACAGACCCCTAGTATGACTTAAAAAGCTTCCCGTGGATCAGGATCATACTGGCAGGTGAGCACGCTGGGCCATGGAATTGAACATATATGACTGGCACATTATTCACCGTGAGGGAGTGAAACATCTGAACATGTCTAGGCACCCTTCAGACTCACTGGTTCCTACCCAATCTGATTCACCATCTGCTGTTTCCAGGGCCACTCAGGCAACTGTCTTAGCTCCCATTGCTACTGGTTCAGTTACAGTCCAATTTCACCGCCACATCCAGAGCTTAAGCGAATGACGCCCCTCCCTGCTTCATGACCCAAAACCTTTTTCAGATAACAAGAGAATGGAATCTCTTGAAAGGCAACAAATAGATTCTGCCACAATCCTGCCACAATCCTGTTATGGGTAGAGGAAGGATGATGACCATGCCGCGGGAGACTCCATAATGCATCACCATACCTGCAGAAGATGTGGTCCCAGTTCAACCGTCTGAATCTGCAGGATGGGCTTCTCTGTCCTTGTTCATCTCATCCCTCCCTAGATGGTGGCCACAGTCAAGCAGTCATTGCCCCCTCTTTGGTCCCTGAAGTGCTACATTATGTTCATCGTCATCCAGCATCTCATCATTATGAACTGGCTAAAACACTGGACCGCACTGCTCGCCTCTTCTGTTGGCTATATATATCCAAGCATCTCCAAGCACTGTCAACATTGTCAAGCCTGTCTGTCTGGCCCCCCTGATTCCTATCTCACTAGACCGGCCATTCCAATTGGTTGCTGCCAACATTTCAGTGCTCCCTATTTCAACAAAAGGTAACCGCTACATGCTGGTTCTTATGGATTTGTACACAAAATTCATGAATCTGTACCCATTGAAAGCTCAGACTTACATTTCTGTAGCCAAGTGTATTTTCGAACAGTACATTCTACAGCATGGAGTCCCAGAAGCACTGCACTCTGATCAAGGTCGCTAATTTGAGTCTGATCTCATTAACCACCTGTGCAGTCTTCTGTCGATTCACAAATTTCACACCTCCCCATATCATGCTCAATGTGTTGGGGCAGTTGAGCGATATAATCGCACTCTAAAAAAGGAACTGGCTAAGCACTTCTTTCAGTTGGGTCATGAATGGGACGAACATATCCTCATAGTTGCACTGTTCACACTGGCACAGGCTTTACCCCTTTTTTCTTAACCCATGGCAGAGAAGCGCGTATGCCTCTTGACACCTTGCTAAATCATGCTTGCGCTGATAGTTCAGCAATCTATGGCACACCAGCAGCTTATGCGGCATCACTATGGTCAAAATTGAAAGGCACTTACCAATCTTGCCATGGCTTTTAGGGACAGAGTTCAGGAAAAGCAACTATGATCATCGGTTGAATTATACACCATAAAAGATTGGGGATCTGGTGTTGCTAAATGATCCATCTCACTACAGAAGCAAACTAGCCCCCTGTTGGACAGGTCCATACAAGGTTGTGCATCCTATTTCTCCATTGGAACATTCATTTCCTGTTGACTTCCAAAATAGTGCACTATAACCGTCTTAAGCCATTCTTTACTGGATCAACCCCTATCTCTCCTTGGACAGTTCCACACTGAGCACCTTGTCTGGTCTCCTGCTACCTGTCCTTCCATCAGGGTTCCAAAATGACCAACCTACAGCATCACCACAGACATTTTGGGACAGATCCCCACCTGTTGGGCTACAGGACAGAATTGGAAGAATGGCCGACCCAGCACCACCCTTGTCTCCTGCACTGGATAGCTCCCCAGTTGGCTCAGGAGGCAGCAGACCCTTCTCTTTGCAGGCATTGCCCCAACGCAGACGACACATGCCACACTACTTGCAGGATTTTGACTTGCTTTTAATTCATTTGACCACATTCTGGAGCTAATTTACATTGGACATGCTTTTCAGTGCCCAATTTGGACTCCCTACTTAATGTTCTCCTTAGTGGCAATTTTGATTTGATGTCCAATGGAGGTTACAGTTAATCGAAATGTTATGGATAACAGTTCTTGTTTCTGTTTATACTTTTGATCATATGTAAATTAGACTGGGGTTGTGCCTTGTTTACTTAAAAATGAGGACATTTCTTCTTGGGTAAGGGAGTAATGTAAGCACAGAAATCAATGTTTAAGTTTTATATGTATGGGTTAATTAATAGGAGCTCCAGCAGTTCCTGGGGTTCACCAACTTTTATCGAAGGTTCATTAGGAATTTCAGTTAGGTGGCGGCCCCACTCACCTCCCTCATGTGCGGAGGCAAAATTCATCTCCAGTGGACTCCAGAAGTGGTAACCGCCTTCGGGAATCTGAAACGTGCCTTCTGTTCCGCTCCCGTCCTTCAGCAGCTGTGCCTGGAACTCCTTTGAGGTGTTGGTGGATGCCTCCGAAGCTGGGGTAGGAGCTGTCCTCATCCAAAGAGACCTGGTAACTAGTCATCATCACCCATGTGCTTAATTCTCCAGCAGAACGTAACTACAACGTGGGGGATCGGAATCTCCTGGCCATCAAACTAACCCTGGAGGAGTGGATGCACTCATTAGAGGAGGCTTGACAATAGAGGTCAACCGATATATCGGGCCGATATTTAATGTATCGGCATCGGCCGATATTCAAGTGCACTACGCCAATTTACAGACAGGCACATCTGTGGACAGCCCAGTGTTATTGTTGCTGTGAAACACATGACCCAGCCTGCTTTGCGCAGGATCCCAGCCAGAAGTTTTGCAAGAGTCCTGGAAGAAAATGGTAAGGCTTAAATTTTGATCTTTCAATGACCTGTTTATTTAAGTTGTTTGTTATGAAATGTTGCTTTAAAAGAGAATGCAAATTATGCTGTCGGGAACTGCGATAATGATAATGAGCCTTCAACAAACTGTAGCTTACAGGTAACGTTAAGGACAATTGAGTTAAGTTTTTTTTTAATCATTAAAAATCATTTTAATTGTTAACTTTTTAATTACTACCATATCATCTTGTGTCGGAGAGTTTCACTCTGTGTGTGTGGGGTGGAGCAGGCAGCTCTCTCAAACACTGCAGCATGTGGGAGAGTTGCGTTACTCTGCCTCGATCATGGACAGCTCCGTCCTCGGAGACACAGAGCTGCTGAGAACAATGCATGGCAGAGAAAACTGTTTGTTCGAAAGCATGGTTAACATTCATTTGAGCTGATGCTGACAATGGTCCTGTGCAACTTTTTTGCACTTGAGAGCAAAATTCGAACAATTTATCAGACGTCTAGATAAAAAGTGCACGACTTTGTGCAGTTAGCTTCCTCATTAAACATGTCTATCCTTTATATGGGTTTATATGTCGACAATGTCACAATCACTAGGGGTTTATGTTGTCCTTGCATACAAGGCTGTGTAATACGACAAAGTTATTTTATTTTATTTTCTGTGATCACTAGATTCTGATTGTGACTTTGGCTTGTAAGCTATCTGTCTGCTAACAACATAAACAATGTTAGTTAAAGGTTTTGGGCCTTGTACACTACTCATCATACCATGATGCACTTAGTTAATTGTGTTTTTTTTCTTTCAAAATGTATTAGAGTACTATTGTTTTAATGTGCATGGAATATTGGAATTGTGGAATGAATTAAAGACAAAGGCACTATAATAAAAATGCCAACCTTGATTTTTTTCTTCTGTTTAAGTAATTGCTGTCTGATGGCTGAACAAAAATCTAATCCTGTATGGCAGCATTACACCAATCCAACACCACGAAAAGCGAGGTGCAATATCTGCAGCAGTCTGGTGAGCTTTGGAGCTGAAGAAGAGAGATGCTGATGCAGCTATTTTTATTGTTTATAAGTTTAAGTTATTGTTTACAAGTTGTGTTTTTGTTATTTAAGTTTATACTTAAATTTACACATTTTAGTATTCAATATATGCTAAGTTGAGAAAATTTGTGTATCGTTTGTTATTATTAGTGTGATATTTTATCATGCAAATAGAGAGGAAAACATCCAATTTTTGGCCAAAAAATATCGGCAACATATATCGGCCATCAGCTGACCCTGACTCCTAAATATCAGCATTGGCTATTGAAAAACACATATCGGTCGAGCTCTACTTGACACTCATTTCAGGTCTTCACAGATTATCACAATTTGGAATACCTCTAGAATGCCCATGTTCTTCATGCGCTTCCATTTCAAAGTCATCTACTCACCCGGTAAGAATACCAAGGCCGACGCTCTCCAGGAGGCCAAGGGGAGAACCGCCTCCATCTTGGCACCCACCTGCTTCACAGCTGCGATCACGAGGGGCCTCATGTATAAACAGTGCATACACATGAAAATGTTCTGTACATCTGTTTCCACGCTCACGTCCAGATGTATAAAAACAAAACTTGGCATGCTGCTACACACATTCTCACGGCAGTTCCAGATACAGCGTAAGCACGTTTCCGCTTGGTTTTGTAAACCAGTTTTTTTAAACTCACAATCATGATGCTGATTTTATCCAATACCTCTACATTCACATTACTCCTGTCTCGTCTAGTCTACTGTCTTGCCGTCTATACTTGAGAGACTCTCTCAGCCCTGCTGTTCAAAACTGAGGAAATTATGGATCTGATCAGCTGGTCTCTCAACGCAATTGACACCATCTTCTCGAAGAGAAGCCC
>JAODKF010006696.1:0-13527 GCA_026779585.1 Mormyrus proboscirostris
TCCCTCCCAGCTCCCTGCCAGACAGTCCACATTTTTGCTCCCTCCCAGCTCCCTGCCAGACAGTCCACATTTTTGCTACAAGGAGCTGAGGGGAGCAAAAATATGGGCCGTCTGGGGGGCCCAGAGGACTGATCTACACTATAAGCTTGTGTGTGATTTGACACTGACGCCATGTTAATATTACTGAAGCACAAAATCATCGAGTAGTGAAGTTGGGCTTGTGTGGTGGAGTTAGGAGAGACGCTCGTTAAAGATGGGCTGTAAATTCCAAATCCGAATCTGACGATTACTTTTTCTTTCCATGCTCAATAGAAAAGTACTAGTTCCTTTTTTATCGGGCATATATTTCATCTGGATTAAACATCAATTGTCTCAACACATCTGAATCTCCAGAGTCATGATTTCCTTAAACTGTGCTTGCTGCAATTCTACATGGTCATATTCTAGCGATAGATGCAATGTACTGCACAGTCTATTAAGCAGAAGCTGTGACAAATGAGTTTAGTCAGACGGACCACATTATCCCAACAATCTGATGCTCCCCCACCCATAAGACAAATGATGATTCGGCTGTACTTGGTGCAGAATGTCTCTAGAGAGCAGAGAGTTAGATGCAGGTTGTCGGTGCTTGATTTGTCTCTATTTCCCACCATTGGCCACGCCGACGGCTCCGCGTAGGGCAGATAACCAGGTGACTTTCTCCTCCTCCGTGTCCGTGGCACAGATCCACTGGCGCTTTGGGCTCTCCAGCACAAATGCATTCTTCACATCTAGGAGAAGAAAAAGGGGAATGCGGGTTTGCCAGACGGCACGCTGGTTAAAAATGTGGGCTTCCGAGCCGAATCCCTGGATGTGCTCTGCTGTAATACTCTGTAATAATCACAGTTCTCTTTGGGGTGCATTGTTTCGTGTATGTCCTTCACATTGTATTATGTGCTATCCTAACTTTAGGTATTTTACAGAGATTATATCAGTAAAAGTGGCAGTAGCTAAGTTATTTATTCCATCTAGCTGCAATCTATAGTCCTGTGTCTGTGTGCAGAAAAACAGAACATTGCAAGATTATATAAATCTTATATTAGCCTGTGCGGTGATGTCTGAGGATGTGCCTACATTTTGTGTCCGTGATGTCACGCAGGGTCAGAACATGCAGCGCCACCGAAGCCAGGAAGGTGTGTGACGTCTTACAGCCGCGCCGGAAGGGCAGGTGGGCCACGCTCCTCCGAGTCAGAACCAGCGCATCATTAAACAAGAAGAGGCCCAGATCATCCACTTGCTCATAGATCCTTGTCACACAGTAATTGGGGTTAACAAAAGAGCAATACTGATGAAGGCAATAGGCATTTTAGTGCTTGGACATTAATGACTGACAGGTAATTTACTTAGCAGAAAGGATTATCCAAATCAATGTAAAATTGACCACAGAGTCAGACTGTCCTTGGAGCAATAAGGGGTTAAGAGCCTTGCTTAAGGGCCCGATGCTGAAATGACTTTGGCCACTCTGGGATTTGAGCCAACAACCTTCTGATCATAGGCACGGAATCCTAACCCGTTCAGCCACACACCACCCATGACTTGTTACAAGAATGTATTTATACATTTTAGTCAGGGGCTCTGATATATACCCATATATATAATATCTGATATAGCCTATATATAATACGCATTCTCCTTAAAAAAATAGTATCTTGTAAAATGCCTGGGGAGGTGTGCACTGCTAAGATGTTTTCAGCCAAGTCTGACCAGACTATCATTGCTGGCACCTGAATGGAGCAGCGATGTCACAGTCTGGGATGCTCAGCAGTGCCGTCTCTTGTGACGTGATGAGGTGCCGGCTCCCCTCCCGGAGGCTCTGCAGGGAGCAGCAAATTGTTTACATGCCCATATACACTCCAGCAACATCTGACACTCACAATGCAGTAGCTGGTGTCGGTAATAAATGAAACAAAAGGGCCCTTGCAGACGAAAATGTTTCAGATTGTTTCAGATACATAGAGGTATACATAGAGGAACAACGACATAGAAGGCATAAAGAGTGGTTTATTTCCAATAATGAAATTAAGTTGCATGAGATCTTGATAAAGATCCAAAAGTTATTAGAAAGGATGTAACCTTACTGGGCAGCTCTGAATCATCCTCTGAGTTTCCAGTATCTTTGAGTCTGCATCTGTATGCTGTTTCAACTGTCATGTGGAAATCCAGCGTGGTTAGAACATGCAGTGGAAATCCAGTGCGGTTAGAACTTGTGGTCTTGGTTTCATTGTGGTTTGTCATTTAATATGTACCCGTTCTGTCTTACACAGAAATGAGTCAGTCTCCATATGTGCGAATTATGAGTGAGGACGACTAAAATTGACTTGTTACTGGTATTCTGCAAAATTATAGGAATAAATTATTTTTTCCATATGGTAATTAATGTACTTCAAGTTACTGAACAATCCATGCATTCATTAAGCTGATCTGTTAAGTATTTCTTTTCAGAAGAAAGAATACCTGTTAAACACATAAAACACTGTCAGAAAGTCAATTTTTGTCAAACAGATAAATAGGTAAGACTGATGGTAATCGTCACTGCACATAGACCAGTGAAATCTCATTTAGTAGTACCAGTAGTACCAGCCAGCAGAATAACAGATGTAATATGCATAAATAAGGGCAATAAATATAAAGAAATACGCAATATACAAAGAAGTATGAGACCAGAAATATATGTAAGGTGTTTGTGGAACAATGAAAAATGGTAACAATGTAACATATCAAAGAGGTGCAAATGGCTAAATTTATGATGATTGTGATGAATTACACTGGGATACAGTGATTTTGTTGCCAATGATGTCTGAATGGTTTTATATTGAAGTTTATGGTGCTGATTAAGAATATGACTTTAGTTTTGCCAGATTGGTTCTAGTTTCTGAGATAATAGTTACCAAAACACGTTTGAAAAGCTTTCTGAACTGCAAGAATATTTTTATTGTAGTTACAATTAGTAAAAGAAATGTAAAATTAAAGAAATGTAAAATATCTAAATGACAGGAAAAAAAGTTATGTATGAATTGATTAAATAATACAATATTAATTACTTAATTATTAATGTCAATGCTTCAAAAAAAAAAAAAAAAAGGACTGTGGCTGGTTGAAAAAGACAAATTATGTCTACGAAGCGCGATGCGACCTTTGTAAAAAGTCATCAAACTGGCAACAATAGACTCTAAAGCCATCAACTCGCATATCAGGGGAGAGAAGCACAAGCGTTTCGTCAAGTCGGACAACTGTCCCCATTCAGTTGTTTGCCAGTCCTGCAAGTACAACCTCTACAGATAGACCTACACCCGCTTTGGCAGTGTCTCCGGATCCCACGACAAGCAATGCCTTCAGTACATTCTCCTCAACCGACACACTGAAAGCAGAAGTGCTATGGAGTTTGCAAACGGTTAGCCAACATCACTCCTATACATCCAATGATGATATTCACACTGTGGTGAGCAATTTGCTGGGACACAATTAGTAATTGTAGGAAGTTGTGGCCTACATACCCTTCACAACTCATTCAAGACTCAAGGTTTTGAAGTGTGGATGGTGGATCTATCGAGGGTGATGTTGCTTAAAGCACTACATTTTCTTTTCCACTCTTTCTTTTTGCACTAACCAGAAGAGAGGACTTCACAGCTGCAACATCATCCTCAATATTCCCTCTACCTTTCTGTGGCCATCGGTGGCTCAAACATTTGCCAGCTGTCGAACGAGCATTGGAAGTCTGGCCCTCTATTGTGAAATATGTGGAATTGCTGAAGTCAAAATAGGTGAAAAACCCAGGGACATCTTCTTTACATTTTTTCATGGCCCTATCATTTCAGGCTAAATACCAGACAGGTGTTCCCACGATGCCCTTCATTTGGAGGGACTTGGCAGATTTGATCTGGGTAAATATTCACCACCACAGTAACGACAGCAATAAATGAACATTATTCAATACTTCATCATTCATTGCATTACCTAAGCCACTGTTAAAGAGTCAAAAGACAGACCAAAAGCTATTGCATTTGTTATCACACACAAGTCGCATTGGAGGAATGCATTATTTTCATGGATGTCTATTATCTCAAAAACTAGAACAAATTCAGCAAAAATGTAGTAATTTTTTAATTCAGCACCCTCAAAATACCGTAAATCCATTCAAAAAACCTTGGCAACTGGAATTTTTTTTGTGTAGACCTGTGTTATGAATAAAAAGAATACAATGGCTATCAAGCAGGTAGGCTGCGGCATACCTTGCAGAGAAAGACGCTGTAGCTTCTCAGAACTTCCAGCACGGAGCTCAGATGTGACCAGTCGGGATGCTCCGGGGCTGTGTGCAGGAAGAAGGCCTGGAACAGCGTCAGGTACTCCTCAATACGAGATGAGGGCAGCAGTAGCAGCTCCTGAAGGCTAAGTGTGCAGCATAGATGCATCAAACGCTGACACAAAGTCCTAGCATAGTTGCCTTTTTAGTTAATTACTCTTAGTATACGCGCTAAGTAATTATTTATCCAAAGCAACTTATACTTTAAAATTTCACTGGAAAAGTATGCTTGGGTAGTATGAGATGGTCTTTAGCTTCTAAATTCAGGTCCTTCTACTAATCTACAACTTTTTCACCATGAGACCAGGTACTCAATTCCTTGCAAGTGCCTGCTCACAAAACAGTACCTCAGCATGCTGGTGGCCAGTGTCCTGTCATGTCTCCTCAGAAAGGCCCGGAAAGCGGGGATCATCTCCTTACACTGCAAAAGGACAAGTATGGCAACTTATGACACACAGTATTTCTTATATCAGAGCACTATCCTGATAACTAAATGTTGTCTTTCTTCGGAGTTTTCCTCTGTTCTGAGCACACTTACAAAAAAAAATAAAAGAAACTGTCAAAACAAACAACACTTTGTTCATGGTGATAATAAGGTGGTAATAAGATTCAACAAATACTTTTTGAGTTATCATGTTCACAAGGTGAGGTATCTTCTGAAGTCGCCCATCCCTTTGCTGCTAAGTGGTCTTGTTCCAGTTTTGGTGTGATTAGTCTTAGAATTTGACCAGATTTCACAGATCATCACCATACAATGTCACTGCAACTTTTGAAAAAGATGTCTAATACTTTTAGTATTTATAGTTATTGCACTAACAAAATAAGTGTCTGCAGTGGTAGCAGACCAGTCCTAATACCTTACAGTTAAGCATTGTTTACCTGTGGAATTTTGTCTGAATTCTAATTCATCATATTTAAAATAACTACTTCAGACAAGGAAGTCAAGTTATATGATTAATTCTCTCTCAATGCTAATTGGGTAATAGCCATCCTTTCACAGTAGCCCCCTGAACCCACCCTGTCGATGGTCTGGAGGACAGTGGGATAATTGTTGAAGAAGTTGGTGTAGGCCCTCAGCTTGGAACAGAGCTTGAGGCATACATCTCCCACACGCTGGACAGGCCCCTGGTCCTGCAGCCTCGCCGTCAGCTCCTCCAGGAAGATTCTGTGAAAAGAGGTCAGGTTTGGTCATGACGCTGACTTTGAGCGAATCGGGTATATGCAACTGACGAGGAGGTACTCTGTTATAACAGAATGAGTCACTTATTATGGAAATAGAACGGGATGATGTTTAAGTCATAGAGAAAATTAAGCTGTTAATGTAGTTATATTGTAATTTATTGTCCAGAATACAATTTCCAGATATAGTGGGGTGGATAGCCACCCGTTTCTGAATAACTGAGCCAGCGTGTTACAGCAGCTGTTACGAGCAGCCTACTTTAACCTCGTGTTCTTTCACCGTGACAATTACAGGGAGAAATACTCAATTAAAACAGGATAATGAATTTCACTCTGAAATGGTTTGAGCATGATAGCAAACAGCTTACACAGTCAAAATAATTTTATTGTCAAACCTAAACTAGTTAGAAGTTCAGTACAAGTACAGTATGCCCATACTTGATTTATTGCTGAATATGGTTGCCATTTAAGCCAAAATTCTTGACGTTAATAAATTTTGCCTGGTGTCAATAGAGTATATTTATTCATTCATTCATCCATTCCTTCCATGCGTCCTTCCTTCCTTCCGGTTGTTTACCTTTCTGTTTCTCTACCCCTGTATTCTGTGAGAATATTAAATCATGGCTGACTCATTATGCAGCTGTATGGGGATTCTTTGCTAGGGATACGCACGTGTTGATCTCCAAGATTTCCAGGACCGGGGAAAAGATTGTGAGGAGTTTGGAGGAACTGAGAATGGCTCGATTGGAGTCAAGGGCAGCCTTGAGGGGGGCAAAGTATACCCGGATGATGGCCTGTAGCAACCGTATATAGGCCTTCTCACTGTGGAGAAGTTCAGCAGTCACCATAGCCTGTCCATTGGCATTGCTATGAAGATCCTGCAGAATGTAGAATATACCATGACACACACAGACATTATCCTCCTTCATATCCTGCAGCATAAGACTCTCTGTGGCTCTACAGGCCTGAAGTGTGTCGGTCTTCAAGCTCTCTTCTAATGTTGTGCCACACACCAAACCAATGGCAAAAAACTAGTGCCAAACAGGGCTGGTGAACAATGAACTCCTATCCCCTCTTATCAATGGTGAAAATTTACACTCAAATGCACCAGCATGTCTAGAGGTTACAGTTGACATACAGCACAATCAGAGAGTTTTCCCCGAGTAATTTCGACGCTAGTTCAACATGCTAAATCAGCCAATATAGTACTGATGTGGACCAATCTAGTACTGATGTGGACCAATCTGTCCCTGACCATGCTGCATACACTAGTACTACAGACAGACGCTGACTCTCACCGATATGCCCTGACAGCTTCCAATGTCTTACTGTTTAGCATCCCTAAGTCGTAACTACTTGCTGCTAAGGTAGCCCTATAGTGGAAGCACTTAATTTGAACCAATAGGTTAGATACTTTGCTAAAGTGAAAATCAACAAACACTACATACCTCAAGGACAAAGTTCTCCAATTCCAGTCCTGGAGTGACAGAATCAAACTACAGATTTTCCTGCTCTTACACATCTTAATCAGCTTACGGTTTAATAGGTGTGCTTTGACAGAGAAATCTGCAAACTGTGTTGGATTCTTACCGTTCTGAACCGAAATTGGGGAATGCTGCTTCAGGGGAAGCAAGTAGGAGTGCAATACACACTTTTCACGGTGTCACACCAACACACGCACAGTAATGTCAAGCCTAGGGATATACCTGTGGTATCAGACTAATGTGATTCTGGGCGTCGGTCTGATCCATTCGTGTCATGACACTATCGGTCCTGTCTGCACAGATCTCCTCGGACCTTCTTTGCAAGAACAAGGAAAGGTACTGCAGGGGATTGTTCTACAATTCCACCACAGAAAGGAAGAGCAGTGAGACCATTGCGACAAAATTAAACTGGAAGTTACTTGAACAGCCACATTAATAAGACGGATGCTTACATAGGGCTCTCTGGACAGTGCAGCCAGACCCTCGGCTAAAGCTTGGGTCACCTCTGAATTGGCGTGGAACTCACAAGGCACAGCTGTATCCCACAGAAACTGGCCTGTGTGAGCAAAATAAGAACAAAATAATACATCTCTACTGCAGATACAACCAGGCCACTTTCCAAATATTAACATCTCTTGAATGTATTTTCCTCAATATTTATTTATGCAGAAAACTCAACACAACAAAGTGCAAACAAAAAGTGTACCCTGCGTAATCTTAGCTATGGTATATTTGTAACACTGTGCATTAATGTTTTGCTGAATAATTGCATTATATGATAAAAACAAACTGGACACCATCATCATGGATGTTTTGAAGCGTTCCTCCAGTCAGGCCTGGGTTAAAGCCGCACACATTCAGCCTCTCGTCAGTATACACGTCTCTTTCCCTTTCGGTGCCTCACCTATCGCCCGCCCTCTTATCTCCTGAGAGAGTGCTTTCAGCTGGGGCCCCAGCTGCACCCTGATGGTCCCCAGGGTCTCCTCCAACCGCTCCGCTTGCCTCGCCCAACTCAGCAGCTCGGCCTCACCAAAATACAGCCTGGGGGGGAAGTCTGCCCCTCCTGACCATTCACTTAGAACTAGGGCATAACAATTAACTCATCACATTAAAATAAAAGGATATAAAGCCTAAATATTTCAGCATCTTCCCCTTATGTAAATCTGTACGTTTTATCAGGTCCTAGTCTTTTTTAAAAAAAGCAATCAGATTTTGATACATAATAAACTTTGCATTTAACATTCATTTAATTCACTTGAATTGCTCTCATAACTATGGTCTCTGTTGGTTCTGTAAATTGCATATAACCCCCCCCCCCCCATGCTCACTCTGTTGGTATGATCCAGTTGCCAGCCCAGTGGGAGCGCGGACTGTCAGGCCTGTCAGAGTGGAGAGCTTCACCATCAGCTTGGTTCCTGTCACTGACAGCGGCAAAAGATGAGGGTTGGATGTGACAACAGCCATGATTTATAAAGGGGGACCAGATGTCTCAATGGATTCAGACATAAATCTGACAGAGGTGAAATGTTTTTCTCAGAATTGCTCCTCATACATGGAAAATTAGCAGTGAGGCCTATTCCTCATAATTGCCAAGTGATTTTATAATGACATGTCCCCTATTTATTCTATCAGTAACAAACAAATATCAGGAAACAATAAGGAATTGTTAAATTTAACTGTAAACCACTCTGCTATACGATAGCAAAGTAAAGTTAAATACTTTGAGAATTTTTTAAAACATCCTCCCAAATGAGCTAAGCTGGTCAAAAGATTAAAATTAGTTTAACTGGCTAAGTATGAGGCATTGGTGACAAAGACAGGGGTGTTTGTCATAGCTGAACAAGCTTTTAGTTCCTCTGATTTCAACAATGACACACAGCAACAGCACATAAAGAAACATTGACCGGCAGACACAATGCAAGACATGTAAACCTGAAGCTGCTAGAGGGGTGAAGATGAACAGACTTGCTCCTTCTGTTGATGGTGCTACCCAGCCAGCCAATCTCTCCCAGAACTCCCTAACATCTGGCCGCAGAACTGACTTTTGCGTCACCCTGCAGCCTGTGGAAAGGGACAGCCCAGTGCTTGTCTTAATAACTCAGGCCCAAATGTGGAAATATCTGGGTTTTATGCATGAAGGAAAACCACACTTAATTCAACCATAAATCAGTGCAGACATATAAAACAGAAGTGGAAATGATCTTTCACAGCAACCTTAAGCAATCCTAAAACTGAATGCCAATAACGTATTTAAAAATTCGGAATTTATTACAGGATGTTATTTCAATTCAATTTACTTCATTTTGATATAGAGCCTTTCACAACAGAGTCACCCCAAGGCGCTTGGGTGTGTTGGGGTACATTACAACAGCATTACAACATCATTAAGAGAGAAGGAAGGAAGGAACTGGATGACAATGGAAGAGAGGAACCAAAAATCTCCAAGGAGGGAGGAAAAGAACCACTGGGGGTCCAAGGTGTTCTGTGTTCAATCTGTGTTCAATGTTCTCTGTGCCATATACATCAGTAGTTTATCCGAGGTACTTCTGGATGCGAAGCAGGGGCACTGAAGAGCACTGCAGTATGTGAATGTATAGTGATTTATTAGGTAATATGAAAGGATATTACATCTACCTTGTAAAAGGTTAAGCTCCTCCGCATCTCCTTCTGCCAGAACTGCCACACTCTGGACCATCACTCCCTGCAGCAACCTCTCCACCCTGAAGAGCAGAGCTTCCAGAGTGCTCCCTCTGTGGTCGTACAGCAAGGGCATCACTGCAGCGCGTGCAGCTGACAGCAGCAGCTGTGCATGAACAGGTGAGCGTTATGGGGGGGGGAATGTCACTAAAGGAGCCACTTTAACAAGCCTGTCCAGAACACCGGGTCAAAGCTGACTGGCTGAGTTGTTTTTTTCATCGACAATTATTTTTTGCGGTGTAATCCCGCTTCTGCTTTATTTTGCTGAACTAGCATCCTGTAGCACTGCACCATACTGCATCTCAGCATCTCCAGCGTCACCATCTCATACCTCATATGCTGGTACCCCGGAGGAGACCAGAAGCAGGTGGAGGGGAGGCTGACGTGGCAGAATGTGAGATTCACCTTCTGTCCGGTAACTGAAAACAGGAAAGGATGTTTTACACACATCCCATCCAGATCAAATAATGTAAATCATAATATTCTTTTATCCGCCTATGTAACTGCTTATTAAGACTGGGTGATATACTGATAAAATATCGTATCGCGGTCATAAACATTCATTTCGTCATCAATTTTAACGTTGTGGGTATATTAGTATAGCCAAGTCACTTGTTTTCTCACATAATTAACAGATATAATGTACTATTTTTAATCAAATTCCATCGAGGTACGAGTCTGTTATTGCTGTAATTTATCATCATACTTGTCACATGCTCCTTTTAGTAAAGCAATCTGGTCATCATAATCAAAATAACTCAAAATTCCTGTCATATTTTACAGTTTTCTACATTTGGTCTTCGAATCTTTGATTTTAGAATATCGTGATAAATTTCGATATTGTGAAAATCTCATGATATAATTTTTTTAGGGCATATCACCCAGCCATACTGCTTATCAAACAAAACATTTCTGCGACATAGCATACTTTATAAAAAATTTTCACATAAAATGCCTTTTTAACATTTTACCGTTTACACGTACTGCAAAATTGGTGCAGCCTTAAATGTTGCAGTTTAAACATAGCCTGAAATTAGCTTGACTGAAATAGGAAAATCGGTAGGCCTCCAAACCCCTTAGCGGATCCTTTGTATAGTGATTGCGTGGAGCCGGTCACATGACTGCTCATCAGCAGGGATCCCTCAGTGGGGGAGAGCCAACTTCCCTGATCCCTTAGCAGCAATAGGCTGGACCGCGAGCGAAGTCTCTCCTGAACATGCAGGACACAGAATGAAGGTGATTTGGCACCCACAGCAAACATGGTATCATCACTAGTGCCACCTTTGCCGCAATCACTAATGGCACCAGATCAGATATTCCGGTATACATTTAACAACTATTAGGTCTATACAGTGCAGTGCAGAGATTTGACTCATCTCCTTCGCTTTCACTGATGCCCGAGGCGTCTGTGAAGAACAGACACAGTCCTATTGTTAATGTAGGGCAGTGGATGCTAACCGTTTTTACAGCAAAAGCTACTTTTACGAAGAAAATACTCTAATACAGGGGTGGGCAATCTTATCCGCAAAGGGCCAGTGTGTATGTGGCTTTTCGCTGCAACTCCCTAATTAGGTCACTAATTAGAGGACTGATTGACTGAAGAGTCCTCACACCTGCAGGGTTTGAACAGCTGACCTAAAGCCAGGTAATCCCAAAAACCTGCATACACTCCGGCCCTTTGCGGATAAGACTGGCCACCCCTGCTCTAATAAGATACAGTATCATGACGATAAACCTATATTTTGCCAATTGGGGGGTGAGGGAGGTTGGATGTTGTCTCATAATGTACTAGAAATATCTTGGTGATTGACCTGTCAAATGGGCTTAACCTGGTAGGCCACCACCAAAGCAGAGGATTCCATTGACTGTCTTACCCCTAAAAGCACCAAAGCAGCTCTCATGTCCTGCTGGCTCAAACTTGCCCAGAGCTTCTCCCTACGGATGTTAGCACTGGCTGTCCCCGGTGACCAGCTGCTACTCAGCCAGGCATGTCTAGACATCAGCGTACCTCCTGTGGTAGCAAGCATTTTAAAAAGTATTCATCCGTCCATCTCCTAACCACTGATCCTAGTCAGAGCGGTAGGGGGCGGACTTGGAGCCCTATTCTGTACAGCAGAGGATGGGTGGGACGCACCCTGGACAAGATGCAGGGCACACACTTATACTTTATGGGCAATCTAGGGACACCAATTGCATGTCTGTGGACTATGGGAAGAAAACGAGAGGAAACACAAGCAAGAGAGGAAGAACATGCAAATGGGACACATTGAGCAGAGGTGGAATTACACCCTCAATCTTGGATTCATAAGCCGTCATGCCACTCAAAAAACATTCACTTTGTCCTAAATTCATCAACAGAAGAAGAGTGTTACTCTTCTAATTTATGCATTTTCTTTTAGCTAAGTTGCTCAAATTATTGGGTTCAAAGGTACAACAGTGGTTCACCAATTATTTAAGGGTATTAATAAGGCACTAACTGAACTCTTTTGCAAAACATATTTTTGAGTTTCTAACGTGGCAGATGTTTTGACAATGGGAAAGCAGACTCACTTCTGTGCTCCGCCGCCTTCTCCCGGATGCACTGTCTGATCCTCCTCTCTTTCCGTCTCTCCTCCAGCTCATCCTTGTCTTGTATGGGATCATTTAAGGTGCCGTAAATTTCCGCTGCCTCTCGGGGTGTAAGGTAGTCCAGGCTGGAGACACACACTATATAGTGTCTTTTCCAGGCTCCGTACTCCAGGTCGGTGGGGGTGTAGGGGAGAAACCAGCCACGCTTCACGCACCTTGGGGCCCAAAGACAATCCTGGATCCACCCATGAGAAACAAAGTCACAGGTCCTTGTAGCTCTGCAGGAATACATACTTAATGATGCCGGACAGGGTCAAATGGCTAATAAAGCATCGTATCACTGTCCAAAGAAAAACACACCTCCAAAAACTGATTATTTCAGGAGTGTGAAAAAATAAATTTTCTCAGAAGCTACTTTAAAAAGTAAACCTAAAAGAACATAATGACATATCCTTAGCATCACAAAGCTATGTTTACATAGCCTTCACTGAACGGTTTAGTGTTTCATATGAACGTGGCAAATATGTCAGTGTCAGCAAGATACAAACTTATCTTGCTTTATATTCATAATTAAAAATGATATTACTTAAGTAGGTATCTAGCCGTCAATGTTAAGTTGCTAAAACTGGTGATATAAAGTAACCCATCCAAACCAGCATCATGAATATTAATGTTAGGCTTAACTAGAAACATGAACACTAGTTAAACAGATACTTCATACTTGACTTGTCATTGGTCAGTTGGATGTCAAACACTGATGAGCCTGTAGAGTATCCCAGAAAGCACAGAGCTTGGATTAGGGGTAGAGGTGCCCTTATGATCGCAGCTAGAGTTAATGTTGCCATTTTATCATTTACATTTTTAGGAAGAATATTTTTTCATTTTTAGTTTTTGTTAACAATAATAACCATTAATCCCGCACTAAATTCCACGCTGAATTAGCTGCCCCCTGCCATGTCACGACGTCACATATGGGTTAAATGCAGAGGACACGTTTTGTTGTTGTGCACTGTGTGCTGTGGTGTGTCAACAATGACCACTGATCACTTAATTCTAAGAGCAACAGGTCACTTAGCTGCATGCAAAGTCACAACAAGAACTCAGAACTGAAGCACAGCCCTGGAGTTGTAAGACCACAGTGCAACCCACTCAGAGGTGGAGATTTCAGGTCCAGAAAGTGCAAATCCTGACCAGGATTTTGTTTCAACCAACCAGTTGAGTACTCTGTGACTGTGACTCTTTGTACTCAACTGGTTGGTT
>JAODKF010006697.1:0-13503 GCA_026779585.1 Mormyrus proboscirostris
GTTGCTTGATAGTAAAAAAGATGTTTTATTTTGATCATTACATGAAACAAAGCTTCATAGACAGAACTAGAAGGTCAATGTTATTTTATAGTCATAATACATGTGCCTAACGATCAGTCAAAATACATAGCAATCTTACATGAAAATGGATATAACGAAAGAAATCTGCAGGCCCCAGAAAATCGTAATAACCGTGCTCGACTGTAGTAGGAACTGCGCAAATTTGGAGGCTAAATTAAGTTCATAATTATCGAGTTTTATTATCGGTTGAATTTTACATTATCAAAATTATCGGTGTGACGTCATAATTGCCATTATCGGCCGATAATTATTGGTGACCGATATTATTGTGCATCCCTAGTAGTAATTATTACTACTAGTTATAAATGTACAATTAATTCTAAATATAAAGTACACTAACCTAATTAAAAAATACATATCTCTACTTGCCTATCCTAAAAAGAAAAAAACACATTTTAAAAAGGGTCGGAATACATTGGGCTTACCTGCACATTACTATAATTTTTTTTCCTCTCCCTCCCCATCCTGCATATTTAAGTAAAGAGCTATGATGATGCTGAAAATGGCTTTGCATAGTAGTAGTGCTGTATTTTCCTACAATTCTTACAGATGGTTCGTGTTTTGTCCGTCACACTTTCACTGTTTATATTTTCCGCCGGTTACCCAAAATTCTGCCACACAAAACATTTAAGTGTCTGGGGCATCTACTATGGTAATTTCATCAGATGCCGACATGCTTACAGCACCTGATTTGCAGCGCCTTCGCAATATGACGTCATATTGTAATTTCGCAAGATCTCGTGACAGCACTAGTACTCACTGTTTTCTGGGTTAATATTTTGCTGGAAAACATTGTCTCCATTTATGGTATACTTGAGCTTGATGCCCTTGCTGCACCAGTGGAATATCTCGATGTAGTTGAAGCTGGATTCAGTTTAGTCCAAAGACATCACAGAGGCAGGAATATAATTGGATAAAGAGTCCAGTGAGTCTCCCCATCATAAGGGGTGGAAATGTAACTATCTGTGTTGCTCTAAGTCTACAAGGGGCTGTGCATTGACTGCCATGTTGTGGAAGATTGGACATTGGTAGGCCTGGGAGGGGAGGCATATTGGTCATCTTAGGACTTAGGCAAGAAGAGATTGTTTTGAATACTGTGTGACCTCGCTTAGTGATGGCTGCCTGCAGTTAGTTCCGCAGACCCTGAAGAAAGATCAGACCTTGGATAGGCAGACAGCAGAGCAAAGATCACCTGCAGGAAGAATTCTAAGCTACCCTAACTGGTGCACAAGGAGTTATAGCTTAATAAAATAGTCACAGTAGACAATATGCAATATGCTATGTGGTAGTGCAAATGTATAAGTAGTGTTACATTAATCATACTCATCATGTAAATGCAGTTTCGTGCTCCCCGGTCGCCCAGAGGAGGATGGGGTCCCCTTCTGAGTCTAGGTTCCTCTCAAGGTTTCTTCCTGCCAGAGGGAGTTTTTCCTTGCCACAGTCGCCACAGGCTTGCTTGGTTCTGGCCAGTTAAATGTAAAGTGATGCAATGTCATATAATCAATATCTATATACAAATCTCAAGTTTAGTCTAGAAGCCGAGGCAGATTCCGGTAAATTGAGCAAAATGAGTGGATTTTTCCTTGCTACCAAGGTGAACCAATAGAGAATTGTGTTTGTTATACGTTTGAGCTCGGTTTGATGGTGTTTTGTGACCAATCAGGACTTAGAAGTCCTTATTGGGAATTGGGAGTTATGGTTTACCAATTGGTTGCTTTGTGTGCTGGGTGTGACTTGGTACAGAGTGCCAGAGTGTGACGGAAACGCTTTCCCAGAATAAATGGAATAAAAGATTTTCTTTACACACCAAACTGAGAGGTCCAGACATTTATTCTAAGTCTCTGTGTTATCGGAGAGGTTGATTTATAATTTCACAATGTCACAGTAGGGCCATATAATTCAGCACCCCTTGTATTAAAATGGATGAGAGAGGGATAGAGGGCTCTCGAAGGAACACACAGGCATGCTTAGGTTCACTCAAAAACACTTTAATACAAGTAATGAAAGAACTTCGCTTTAAAATCAATATCAATATATCAATTAAAGCAATGCAAAATAACCTTGTACCACAAGGGATATGCAATAGAATATATCATATGAACTAATTATATAAAGAAACAATAAAAAATAGAAAATGTGAATTATCACGAGCATTGATATCAATCCTCATAATCAATGAAAACGCAAAAGCAGCTGCTAAACTATTTACACTCGGACGTGCCATCATCACACACCTTCACTCACGGACTGGGGAGCCATTTTCAGTACTGGCAGGAGACCAACACGTGAGTTCCGAGAAAGCCACCTTAAAGCCAATTAGTATGAAGGTCAGGAAGTGGAGCAGGTCACCCAATTCAAATATCGTGGGACAATAATAGACAACCAGCTAAATTTCCAAAACCATGTGGATTAAACAAGGAAGACAGCGTCTGTCTCTTCTCAGGAAGCTCAGGAGTTTTAACACCAGCCAGCGCATGATGTCCATGACTTACAAATCACTGACCAAGAGTGTGCTGGTATTCCACATAGTGTCATGGTATAGGTAACCCTCGGTTAAACAGAAGAACATACTGGCACAAATCGTCAATCAGGCTGGGAAAATCACTGGACATAACATCAACTCTCCCACTTGTACTCACAGATTTCGACAAAGAAGGCACAGCAGGTTTATCAAGATCTTACTCATCCACTTCATTGTACCTTCCAGATATTGCCATCAGGCAGGAGACTTGTAGTCCCATTAGTCAAGAAAAAAGGCTGCAAGCGGTCATTTATTCCATCAGCTGTAACCATCCTTAGCAATGAATTTTTAGGGAATTTAATTAGCAGGTAGTTTTATTATACAGGTATCTTATGTGTTTTGTTTTAAATCTATTCATTTACATTAAATCTCTTCCCAAGAGTAAACTGGAATGATTTTATTTATATTTAGTTGCATTGCTATGTTTATTGTGTATAGTATTGTCTGTATTGTGTGTTGAATTATGTCACTGTCAAAGATGAATTTCCATCTGATGGACATTAAAGAAGTATTCTATACTTACATAAAGATTACTATATTCTGTTACATGCACAATCATCCTCTCATACACACAGCACTGTCCTCTTTTGCATAGAGAACTATAGCTACTCATACATACATCACATGTTTGCGTGATAGTCTGTGTAACGGGGATAAGAGTATATGCATGTGAGTATGGTAGTATAAATTACACCCAAAATTATATATATGTATGTGTGATCATGTTAGCCACCACATGCAAAAAGTGATTTAAAATGATTTAAAGATACAGAGTGCAGTGTTACAGCATTGTTGTGTTTTTGGTTCCCACGGTACATTATTCTGTTCATTTTGCTGTTCTCGTACTGCGATTTTGCTGGTTTTGAGTTATACAGAACAGTGTGACTTTCTTCTTTGATATTATACTGTCTTGCGTTCCGAAGAAGTTACATGTGCATGCAAGCGAATTGCCAGTAAACTTTACATGCTGTAATGTTGAGCCTTGCAAAATTGAAACTAGTGTCTTTGACATGAATGAGTATCAGTTTGCTAAAGGGAAATTATTGGTCAGTGACAATGAGAAAGTGGGAACAGAGTATAATTTAGAATTGTGGAGCTAAGGAGCATATTTACATTATATTTTGCCAATATAAGCATTTTGACTCTCATGGTTAAAATGATGCTGATGGTACTTTTAGTTTTTGTAGCACTGACTAATAATAACTCTTGAATGATCCCCATGGGGAAATTGTCTTTACAGCTCCTTCAACTTGCTTTTTGTAGAGTAAGCTGTCTGCAAAGGGCTGCCACCCATAGCTAAGGCTGAGTTTGAACCGGCGACCTTGTGATTATAGGCACATAGGCTTAGTCTACTGGACCACACACTGCCCTTTAGTGAAATTACTTGCTTTTGAGATATGAGTTAATTGTATGTAATTGAATGTAAACGAGAATAGTTTGCGTGAGTTTGAAATGAAAATGGTCCTAAATTCTCAGTTTCTGATTGGTTATCTTTGATGAAGCCTGCCTGAAGCCTACAGTAATTGAAATGACAAGATGGCGGACCTGGAGAGACTCACTGAAGCCATTGGTACAGTAGACGATAAGTGGCAAATCCAGTCAGGGAGAACAGACGGAGCTGTATGTACCAGAAAAGAAGAAACGAGCTAAAGACTGGGGGTTTCTTGTCGCCTGAGAACAGCTGGCCCGTTTCTGTATTTTGCCACTCTCTGTCCATGTCCTGAAGGTTGTGGGTTCAAAACTCATGCTTGACAGCATAAGCATGTCACTATTGGCCCATTGCTAGGATGCGAGGAGATGGGTTTCCAAACGTATATCCATGTTAAATTATACAGGCAGCATGGAGGGAGGCTGTCTACGCAGTCAGCACCACAGGTACGCCCCCCCACCCTGCCCTGCCAGTGCCCCCCATTTCCACTGGCTTTGATAGATGTCAGTTATGGAATGCAGAACGTTGTTTTCCAAACCCCCATAACTGTACTACTCTCCTGAACTGCATGGATATGCACATGTCGCAGCCATAATTATTGTATAATTTAAGAAAATATGATGTTCATTTTGTGCACTTAGTAAAAAGTGGGTGACAAGCATCATTTTTCCTGTTTGGAAAAATTGGCTCCCCAGTGCGCCATAACCCCCATCCCGAAAAAATAAAATTGTGTAGAGATGACACTTTTCAGCACATTTTTTAATATAATCATCTGTGTTTTGTTTGAAAGTATCTGAATAAGGAATAGAAAGTGTCATTTAAAAATCAACACGGCAGTCCAGAAGCTGTCCGACTGCATTTGCAATGATAATAAAGACGCTCTATTCAATAATAGCACACACACAGACACACAGGTTTTCTAATTATATCTTTGCGAGTCTTCCATTCATTTCTAGGGGAAAACTCTAATCGCAAGATGATGACCTTAACCCAGTGTTTCCCCTACCATTATATTGGGGGGGCACATCAATGTGTACACGCGTCCCGACTCATTTTTAAAGAAGAAAGCACTTAAACTCATTATATTTAACCAATACATTTAAAGAAGAAAAACAGTATTTACCAATGATTTATTTCTATATAAGGCTGAAGAAAGCATATAACCAACAAACATTAAGGAGGAATTACCTTTTGGCCTGACCCTGACTCCCAAAAGGGTCTGGCGGCAGAACATGCACTCTCAGCCATCTGCATGCTTAGCCACTGACGTCAGGTGCATGCTCAGCCAACAGGAAGTGCAACAGGGGAATCATTTCCTAATTGCTAAGTTAGTGCTAATAAAGTGTAAAAATGGTGCGTTTTTGAGTTACAGTCTTACCAATTATGAATGATATGAAATGTTGATGTGGTTTAGCTGGCCTTTGTTGGTTTATTAAAATGTTAGATTTTAAATACCAGATCAAGTTAATCAAGCTAAATGCTTGCATGTTATTTTTGTAATCTGCTTAATGAGTATCGTGGCCGTGGTAGCGT
Organism: Mormyrus proboscirostris; assembly: GCA_026779585.1. Lineage (NCBI taxonomy): Eukaryota > Metazoa > Chordata > Actinopteri > Osteoglossiformes > Mormyridae > Mormyrus > Mormyrus proboscirostris. The sequence goes on from JAODKF010006697.1 coordinate 5,565, forward strand.
AGCGAGAGCACTGATGTTCAGACCCTGCTACTTTATTTTTTCTGCTGTTATTCCAAGTAAAAAATAATTGTGCAACCATCCTAACTCGCTAACACGCTCACACACATAGTGCGCGTGTCCCCTTATTGTATATCACCACTGTTACATACATATATGTATTACATACAGTGATCCCCTGCTATATCGCGGTTCATCTATCGCACCCCCGCTATATCGCAGATTTTTCCCCGACACATGACAGTTCTCTGCAATAAAGAATCGTTATTGTCATTGTGACTTGGACAACGAAATTGAAAAAGCAACTTGACTCAATGTGAGGCATAAAAAGAGTAATAAATATTATAGATATACAAATTGCACTGAATATTGCACTGATTTACAAATTGCACAGAATGCTACATTGTCTATACAGATTGCACTAAATATACAGACTGCACTGATGAAGAAAAAGAAATTAACCGTTATGTTTTGCATTTAAAGCCGTGATTGCTTTGGGATAAAAACTGTTTTTCAGCCGATTTGTCCTGGTTTTCATGGCTCTGTATCTCTTTCCTGATGGCAAAAGCTGAGAGAGACAGTGACCAGGATGTGATGAATCCTGTGAAATGTCCATAGCTTTTTTCCGTCGTTGAGAGGTGTAGATTTGTTCCAGGGTGGTGAGAGTGCAGCCAATTGTTTTCTCCACTGCCCGGATGACCCTATGGAGAGCTTTCATGTCTGAGGAAGTGCAGCTGCTGTACCACATGCTCTCGATTGAACAGCAGTAACAGGCAAGGAGCAGATTTTTGGGAAGAAAATACAGGAGTCTCAGAAAATAGAGTCTCTGCTGCGCCTTCTTCAGCAGCTCCTTGGTGTTCGTACTCCAGGTCAGGTCATCCTTCAACTCAATACCCAGGAACCTGAACACCGGGCCCCTCTCCACAAAAGCTCTGGCAATATTGAGTGGCTGGCTGTCCATTTTATTTTTCATGAAATCAATCACCAGCTCCTTTGTTTTTGTGGTGTTGAAGAGCAGGTTGTTGACTCTGCACCACTCTGACAGCAGCTCCACCTTGTCCCTGTATGCCAGTTTACTCTCCTTCCCTAAGATGAGTCCGATCACCGTCGTATCATCCGCAAACGTAATGATCTTAATGTTGAGGTGAGTGGGGACACAGTCATGTGTGTAGAGGGTAAACAGGAGCAGGCTGAGCACACAGCCCTGCGGCGACCCAGTGTTGAGACTGAGAGCAGTAGAGGTGTGGGAACAACCTGACAGAAAGATTAGATTAAATTAGAATCTTTATTGTCATTGTAGCAATGAGACATTGTACAACGAAATTAAAGTGCAACTTTCCAATGCAAGATAAATACACAGTCACTCTTAAAGCTACTGTACTTTGTCATTCTTTCATGCATGCAACATATTGCATATTGTATACTGCATTTTTCCCCTTAGCCAGTGTTGGCATGAAACTTAGCTATAATGTAAACATTTCACTGTGTTGTACTGTAAACATGAATGGTGCACTGGCTCAAATTGACCACTTAGCAGTGTTCAGCATGGTGATGGCCGAAGGATAAAAACTGTTTCTTAGTCTGTTTGTTTTAGTTCTTATGGATCTGAAATGTCTACCTGAGGGCAGGCGTTCAAACAGTACATGTCCTGGGTGGGATGGGTCCTGAAGAATTTTCTTTGCATTCCAGAAACAACAGGAGCTATGAAGTTCTTTGAGTGAGGGGAGAGGACAGCCAACTATCCTTTGAGCAACCTTAATAACCCTGTGGAGCTCTTTTCTCTGTGCCACTGTGCAGCTGGAGAGCCTGCAGAGACAGTAGACCATGATGCTCTCTACTGTGCAGCGGTAGAAGGACACTAACAGTTTCTCTGGGATGTTGTTTTTCCTGAGAACCTTCAGGAAGTAGAGTCTCTTTTGGGCCTTCTTCACTACCTCACAGTATATGTCCCCCAGGTCAGGTCCTCACTGATGGTGACTCCCAGGAAGTGGAAGTCTGAGACCCTGTCCACCACATCCCCATTGATAATGAGTGGCTGGATGTTGGTTGCCTTTTTCCTGAAGTCCACAATGAGCTCCTTAGTCTTTGTTGTGTTGAGGAGCAAGTTGTTATTACTACACCACGTCCCTTACTTTGCCACCTCGTCCCTGTAGGCAGACTCATCTCCCCCAGAGATAAGCTCTACGACAGTGGTATCATCAGGGAACTTGAGAATGTTGTTACTGTGGTGGGTTGGAATGCAATCGTGGGTGTATAGGGTATAGGGCAAGGGGCCTCAGCACACAGCCCTGTGGAGAGCCAGTGCTCATACTGATGGGTGTGGAGCAGTAGTGGCCCACTCTAACCCTCTGAGTGCGGTCACTCAGGAAGGCCTTGATCCAACGACAGGTGGAGTGTGGAAGTCCTATGTCTGCCAGTTTGGTCACCAGTGTGTGGGGAAGGATAGTATTGAACGCAGAGCTGAAGTCTATGAAGAGCAGCCATGCATAGCTTCCCTGCTGCTCCAGGTGGGACAAAACAGTATGGAGAACAGTGGTCACAACGTCTTCCGTAGACCTGTTTGCCCTGTAAGCAAACTGGTGCAGGTCAAACATAGGAGGAATGAACGACATGATGTGGTTCCTGACTAGCTTCTCAAAGCACTTCATAACCACGGGAGTCAGTCCAACTGGCCTGTAGTCATTAAGACTGGTGATGGCCTGTTTCTTGGCCAGAGGCACTATGATAGAGGATTTCAGGCAGAGTGGCACAGTGGACTGGGACAGAGACTGGTTGAATATCCTGGTGAAGACCCCAGCCAGTTGGTCTGCACAGTCCTTCAGCACGCACCCGGAGATGCCGTCGGGTCTAGCTGCCTTCCGTGGGTTGACAGTCTTCAGCGTGCGTCTCACCTCATGCTCCCCCGCTGTGAAAATGGGGTTGTTGTTGGTTTCTGGCTGTCTCTGGGGGGTCCACCTCAAACCGGACAAAGTAGTGATTGAGTTCTTCCACCAGTGATAGATCACCTCCCACAGCTCCGGAACTGGTCCTATAGCTGGTCATATGCTGGACACCCATCCACACCTGCCTGCTGTTATTGCTATCCAGATGTTCCTCAATCTTCCTCTTATAATTTGACTTGGCCTCTCAGATGCCCCTCTTCAGGCTAGCACGGGCTGAGCTGTAGAGGGCCTTGTCACCAGACCTAAAGGCAGTATTCCTCTCTTTCAGCAGCTTCTGGACTCACCTGGTCATCCAGGGCTTCTGATTGGGGTAAACGCAAATACATTTATACACTGTGACAATATCTGTGCAGTTCTTAAATTAAGAATCTTAATAAAACACATTACACTGTCACTAAATACCTCCAGGTCTGGGTGTTCAAAAATGTCCCAGTTGGTCCTGCTGAAACAGTCCTGCAGTTGCTGAGAGGCTCCGTCTGGCCAAGTTTTAACTGTCCTTGTGGTGTTGGAGGCAGTTTTCCTGAGTGGGATGTAGGCCGGGATTAAAAACAGTGATACGTGGTCAGAATGTCCCAAGTGTGGTAGTGGTGTAGCCCTGTAGCCCTGTTTAATGTTTGTATAGACTTTATCCAATGTGTTCGCTCCTCTGGTGGCACACTTGACGTGCTGATGGAATTTAGGGAGCACAGGTTTTAAATCCACATGGTTGTAGTCCCCAGCAACAATATGCACAGCATCTGGGTGCTTAGACAGCTGACTGCTAATGCTACGGTGTAAAAGTTTGATAGCCGAGTTAGCATTAGCATCTGGTGCTATGTAAACAGCAGTGATCATGACCACAGTAAACTCTCTGGGGAGGTATATAAGTCTACATCTAACAGTCACATACTCCAGGTTCGGGGAGCAGTGACTGTCTACAGTCACTGTGTTTGTACACCAGCTGTTATTTACATACACACACACAGCCCACCTCCTCTGCTCTTACCGGAATCACTTGTCCTATCATGATGCTGGATGAGGAGTCAAAAACTAAATTACAAAAACTGGGCAGGTAAGCAGAAGAAATATCAATCTAACATCACAGACTTCAAACATCTTACCAGCAACAAACAAACAACCACTAGGGACTAAAACTCAGCCAGGAACTTAAATATAAAACTAAACAAGGTAATGTCAAGCAGGAGTGAACAGACAATTAACCAGTAGGAGAAGGTGCAGGACAACGAGCAATCAGGAAAACACACAAGGGCAGGCACTAGAACGGGTAACAGGTGAAACTAATTAACTCACAGAACTGAACAGGGAAACAGAAATTAACACTGGGGAATTACAGACAGGTATAAACACAAGTGAGGGCACAAGGAACAAAACCAAATACAAAATCAGACACGAGAACTAGAAAAATGCAAATGAAACACTAGGGAGCAAAATACAAAAACAGGAAGTAGGATTTGAACACAGGACAAGGACCACAGGTAACCACATGCTCAATACATTGAGCCATGTGGCCAGACAAGTAATAGAGGAGAACAAAGACTAACATGAAGAACAGGATGACCAGCAGCACCTGCTGGCCAAACGGGGAAGGGACACGAATTGGGACAACAGGGACCGACCCTGACAGTGTGTGTTGTTAGGGAGACAATGATCTGCTTCTGCAGTTGTAGTCCATCATGTTTTCGCTGAAAGTACTCCAATGGTTTTCCAATGGTGCTTTGTTTTGATATGCCATTTGAGTTTTGATGGTTTTAGAGCCTCGTTTGAAAGTCTTAATCCACAATACACATTCTGTGCCCTGGGTTTACAGCGCTGGCTTAAAGGAATGCATTCTGGTCTTGACGCAATGCATCATGGTTAGATTTAAACATGGTGCTGGCTGCCCTATACGGTCCAATGGCCAGTCTCGATTTTAAATTCGCAGCACAATTTGTAGCCTTCATACGTGGCCCATCAGTGGTTGAGAAACGTGGTTTTAAAAGATTTTTGGTCCCTGTTAAATCGGCTTTAAAAGACAATAAAAAAAGAAAAGTCTATTCTATCATGTAGGCTTGGTTGGAAAGATAGGTTGAAAATGGTTTCAGATTTGATTAATTATTTATTGTTACAAACCTTTTATCGCACTTTAAACATTTTAACATCTATGGCTATACTAACATTACCATGCTCGACCATTTGTGTGATGTGTTTGTATGTTACTATTAATTTGAGTTGCATTACTAAGGCGTAAGATCACTCTGAAAATACATGCATACTGTAAATGATCACAATTGTGCTTTTCGATTTTCAATATAATACAAGATAGTAAATGTGATCACTTTTAGAGTAATTTTTTACTGCCTTATTCTTACAGATGTTCCTTCGAGAACTTTGTTACCCACAGGGCACCATACCAAGTCAATGCACATGTAAAGTGAAAACAGATCTACATCTACTTCTGTCTCGATGTATGTCTAAATATTTAATGCTGTATTCTCTATTGTTGACCTTACAACAACAGAGAGGATCCTTCTGCAAATGTTGGGGGACTTGCAGAGTCAGGTCCAACACCTGACAGAGATTGTTACCCAAAGATCTCCCTTTTTGGGTAACAGTCCTGCAGACACTCCATTACTGTAACAACGGCAAGTGCACTGTACAAAATTGCTTTATGATCTATTTTAATTACATTTTTTTAGATTGATTTTGGAAATGTTTATTCTACAAGTTTCAAGGTGTATTTAAGTTTATATTTCATACCAATTCTATTTCTAAGCGAATTACTATTAACTGAATTACAGGGATTTTAAAAATACTTTTTACAGATCTTTCTATAAGAATCTTATTTTTTTAGTGTGCAGAGGATGGTGGACTTCCACTGCAAGACATTGAGGAGCTGAAGAACATCAAAATGCAGTTGGGAAATGTTGACCAAACTGGTATGATTATGGTTTTAGAAAACTACCTTATGCATAGCTAATACATGAATACTAAGAAATATAATGTATACTTGATAAAAAATGTATACTCTGAAACAGTAGCGCATAAGATCCACATTTACAGCTGACATCACAGCCTTTCTATGACAGACTACATGGATGCCTCCACCTGAGGGAGTTCTCCCCTTCCCAGTCACTCAAATTGGTTACGCCCAACAGTCCGACTTTGAGCCTACAGATTGTTTAATTTGATAAAATAGCAGTTAGTGTAACAGTATGGAAAAGAAGAGTTCGGGGGGGTGAACAGGTCAGGCTAAGAAAAAAAGATCGTTGGAGGAGAATGCGGCAAAATGTGCCAAAATCAGAGATTTTTTCAAAAGAACCAAAAGAACTGGCAACAGGTACATGTGGTTAACCTGTTTCAAAATATTAAACCATTTCAGATATTAGCGTATTTCTATAGCTTATCATGACAGATTAATGTGTGCGCAAATGTAAAAACTAAAGCACGATCTCCAAGTATTCAGTAAAATGATCATCGCCCTCTCCATGTTGTGATGCCCTTTAAGGAGATAGAAAATGACCATTATGTTTCTCTAAGATATAGGGTGTTTTAGTTGTACTTTGATGGTTATTGCACTTTATATAACTTTGGTAACATATCCTAAACATAACTTTTTACCAAGTGAATTCTGCCAGATAGTAGGTCTCAAGAAAAAACCACACATACTGCGGGGCTCGAACCGGGGAAACAGGAACAGGACTCCAAAAAGCAGGTGAACGAGGTGTTTAATTGAAGCGGAAACAAGCAGGACCATACAATAACAGCACAAAATTAATGACCGGACTGGGAAAATACTCGAAGGGGGATCTAAATATGCAGGACTAATTAACAACAACTAGACACAGCTGGGAACACCGGGATTCCACACCAGGTTAATGAGGGGGGCGTGGCACACTGGAGAATCAGACTAGAAGGGCATGACACCATGATTTGTCAGTTAAGGCTACATTTCAGTATTTATATTGAACTTATCCTTAACCATTTCACTTTACTATTACTCTTGTTAGTAGAATTTTATGCCTTGTCCACACGTACACGGGTATTTTTAAAAACGTACCTTTTTCTATACGTCTTGGGCTTTTGTCTTAGGTCACTGAAAACGGAGCTTTTGCAAAACTCCATCCAGGGTGAAGATTTTAAGAAACTCAGTTTTCAGCTTCGACATGTAGATAGGGAAAACAGAGTTTTTGGCTCGAAACGTCACATTGTGTGCCGTTGTCCACTTTGTTTAACGTCAGAGCGTGCGCTGTTTGCTGTATACATTAGGCGAGTTTGAGCAGTGGCGGACTTAGCCGAAATAGTGCTTGTGCTAACCTTGCTGACAGAACTTCTTACATGTGTACAGATAAATGTTGAGTCACTCTCGCATTATATTGATCAACACAGGCATCGGAATGTGTGCCATGGTTTTCAACTTAACAGAACTGGCAATTAGGCTTCTGATTGGCTAACATGGCAGTACGGTTAGAGTTCTAATGCCGCCTGTTGGATTAGCATGCTCTTCACAGCGCATTTTAATGGTTTCATGTGGACGGAAATATTTTAGAAGACAATGTTCATGCGAACGGGGATTTTTTTTAAAATGGAGGAAGAAAATCACCGTTTTGAAAAATACCTGTGTACGTGTGGACAAGGCATAAGACAGGTCCTTCTGAAAACACCTGATGGTAGAGCTATTGTGTCCAGTATTGAGGAAAAGCACTGCCTTTCTCTTAATGAAAGAAGAGTAATGGTTCAGATATTGGTGTCCCACCTCATTGAGAACTTCAGAGAGAAGTGGTGATAAGTTTAAATAAGGAAATTATTTAAAATATTCAACATTAAAAAGATGAACATTTTTATGTTGGGTTTTATGTAGATAAAGTTAAAACTTTTTTTTTTAACCACATTAAAGACCCCACGATCGGTAAGGTATCAGGAAACAAATTTTAAAGTCTATCTGCACGTATCAAAATGGTCTTGGCTTCGTCAATAGTTGGGCAGTTTCCATGTCTTAAGTACTGCCAGGGTAAAGGCTATGT
>JAODKF010006698.1:0-13386 GCA_026779585.1 Mormyrus proboscirostris
TTTTTGTTTGTGTTTATATTTCGTACATTTACAGAATACTGTATACATTTTCTTTTTATGTACTCTAATGTATGGAAGTTACTTTATGTGTGTCAATAAAAATGGTTACAGTTTCCTTGGCAGTATGACTGCAGTGTGTGTCAAACTTTGGAGGCTGCTCTTACTGTAAAATCCTTTGTTTCAGTTTTATACATAATTGTATAATGTTAGCTAGAACTCTGCCATAATGACAAAACATCTTGACATTTTGACTTGCACTGCTTACACAATGCCAAAGGGACAATTCATTTTGGGGGCACTGACTGTTTATATGAGAATGGAATTTAGTTTTGACACATGGGTAAACTGTTTTGGGAGTGATGAGTTTTTGCAGGTGATCCATGGTGTTAACCTGGATGGTCCAGCACATTTTGGCAAAAAGCACTAAGTGAATGCAAATGAGCCAAAGCAATTGAGAAAGATCGTTGACATTTTGATGGTACTGACTCCTTATATGGGAATGGAATCTATTTTGAAGCATGTGTGTTTTGGGAACGATATGACCTTTTGCTAGTGAGCTGTACTGTTACACAGAACTGTAAGACTGTTTGGCCAAACGATCTTATAGTTTTAAGAATGTCATTTCTGTTTCAAGAAATGAGCCAAACAACAGAGAAAAACTAAAATGCTGGAAGAAACTTTTGTCACTGTGCCACGCCCCCCTCGTTAACCTCATGTGGATTCCCCATGTTTATTAGCTGTTTTCGGTTACTGTCATTAGTGCAATGTATTTAGTCCGCGTTTCAGTGTGTTTCCCCAGTCCAGTCATTGTAATGTCAGCCCCTGTGTTGCCTGCCTGTTCTTGGTGCTGTGACTAATAAAACCCGTGTTTGCCCTTACCGCTTGGCTTCCTGCGCTCTGTCTGTGCCCCGCGCGCCTCACACCGTGACACTTAGCCTCCAATGCAATTTTTCTTTCGATATACATCCCTCCTGGACAGTCTAATGTTATTTTTAACTCTTTTTTTTTTAAACTCTGCTTAATTTTGAAATCATTAGTTATTTTTCAATTGTGGATCAGAGCCCTTTTCCTCCTGATTTTATTCTTAATTTCCTTAGTAAACCACCTTGGTTGTCGTTTCCTAGATTTAGTTTTGCTGGAAACAGGTAAAGTCCTGTGCTTTTAAAAAATTCCCATGCCTCTTCAACTGTTTTGCTATTTAACTTCATCCAGTTTTCAGTTTCTAGTTTCAGTCTCATTCCATTAAAGTTAGCCTTCCCAACATTGTATACTTTTAATTTCGACTTTGCATTTAAATACCGACCACAAAGGATAGGCCTCTTACAGTGCCCACTTTTAATATTTATTTGGGATTTCCGTCTCTCCCCACATCAATTCGTAACTAACCTCCCTGCCCCCCCAGTCCCTAGTTTAAACATTCCTCAACTACTCTACACGTACGTCTCCCCAACATACTGGTTCCCCATATGGTTCAGATGCAACCTGTCTGGCTTGAACAGGTCCCACCTGTTCCAGAGGGTCTTCCAGTTTCCTTTTAGCCACACATTTAATCCCCTTATTTTAGCTAACTTAGCCTGACTCGCACGTGGCACGGGAAGTATTCCAGAGAATCCCACTGTGGATGTTCTGCTTCTAAGCTTATCTGTGATTTCTATAAATTTATCCTGCAGAACAGCCCTTTTCTATGTCGTTGGTGCCAACATGCATCACGACCACTGGATCCACCCCAGCTAGGGCGAAAAACCTGTCCACTTGATTCGGAAGGTCCCCTACCTGGGCACCAGGCAGGCAAGACACCGTACGGGACCCTCTATCACGGGTGCACACATAAGTATCTACACTTCTGATAACTGAATCCCCTACTACCACAACCTCCCTCCTCCTGGGGGTAGGCAGCTCCTTGGTGCCCAAGGGCCCATCTGCCTCCCCAGTGTCTTCCGGCTCTAAAACTGGAAGCACCTGAAAGCGGTTAGACACCGTCACTTCAGGTGATGCCGTCTCTGTGAATTGTGTACGTTTTCTACTGTTACGACCTACGTTCACCCAGCTCTCTCGACCTATCTGTTTATCAATCTCCCCCCTCCCCGCTTGTGACGTACACACAGTCTCCCTAAAAGGCTTGTTAACTCTCTCCTTAAATTCATTGTTATGTTGGATGAGAGCCAGTTGCTCCTCAAAGTCATGAACCTGGACCATGAGTGAGTCCACTAACTTGCATCGCTCGCAGACTGGACACAAGCATCCAGAAGGACAAACATCTTGCAAACACAGCAATGAGCTGGCCCCATAATTACCTAACTCACTATGACCCCATCCTTTGCTCCCAGCCCAGTATATTAATATAGCATATTTAAACTTTTAGTTGATCTAATTAACATATAGTTAAAACAATAAAGTACAGAGTACACTAAAACACTAAATTAACACTTGCGTTAAATTGGAACTTTTTTATAAATTATCCGACAACGTCAGTGATAACAAACTTTAAGTAAAATTTTTAAAATAACCAAATTAACAATTACTTACCCGAGACTAACTTCCTGCTGAACCACGTTTACTTCAATCAAACCCCGTATTTTTTCCCGATTCCTGGCATCCTGCACTTCTTTCTGCACTCCGGGCGCTTTTCTGCATGACAGAATGACTGGACTCGCAGGGAAGATGCCTCCACTCAGCAAGGCAGAATACATCAACCTCGTTAATGAGATTATATACTGGTTGCAACAGCCCGAGATCCTGGAGGACCCCATGGCTCACGCCCTGGCTGCTCGTTCCGGAGACATCTTGGAAAAGTTTCCCCGTCTAAGGATCCACACCTCGCGGAAGAGGTGCGTGACAACCTGCGGCAGCTGAGAGACGAGATGGCTGAGGCTAAGCTTAAGCTGGTGGCCACAGTCTGTGGTTTGTCTTCCGGTCCTCAGGCGGACTTATCGGAGGTACCCCAGACTCCGCCCAGCAAGGGAGGCAGAAAAAAGCTAAAAAATAGAAGACAAGAGAAGATGCCCGAGCTCTTTGTAGGGGCTGTCTCTATCTCTGTTGCCTGCCCTGCAGTGTGTCGGGAGGAACGGCTCCCGATTCTGGATCCGGCGGTGTTCATGCCGCCATGACCCAGCCTGAAGAGATACCTGAAGCCTGTCCGCCTGGTGCTCCGCTGCCAATATCGGCAGGCGGCCTCTTCCTGTGAATGTGCCAGGTCCTTAAAGGGGCGATGCCCGCTGCCAAGGAGTGAACTCTATCCGCATCTCCCATGGTTCCAGTGCCTACGGCGCCCTCCGTGGTTCTGGTGCCTACGGTGCCCTCTGTGGTTCCAGTGGCAACAATGCCCGCAGTTCCTGCTTCGCCCCCCGAGGTACCTGTAGTTCCTGCTCAGTCACCCGTGGTTCCTGCACCGGTGGCTGATGCGCTGCCACACCCCATGGTTCCTGCTTCGTCCCTCGAGGTTCCTGTGTCTCCTGCTGCCCTGTGTATCAAAGGTTCCTGTACCGGCAGCTCCAACTCTGCCCACTGTGGTCCCTGACCAGGCGTCTCCAGTTCTGCCCACAGTGGTCCCCTACCAGGCGGCTCCAGCTCTGCCCCCAGAGGTTCCTGTGTGAGCAGTGTATGCTCAGGCTCCAGATCTTGCTCTGTTCCCCGTGGGGGTCCCTGCGCCGCCAACGCCCAAGGTCCCTGGCCTGGCACCTTCTGCAGCACCCTTGCCCAAAGTCCCTGGCCCAGTGCCTTCTGCAGCACCCTCGTCTACCCCTGCCCCAGCGTCTGAGGTTCCAGCCCCCGTGATAATTATTACTATATGTACACATATAACTCTCACAGGTCAGCAGTTTAGATGTTATAGTAATGCATATTTTAACAATTAGCATCCCTCTCCTACTGCTTTTCTGGGTTAAGTCATGGGCGACCCGAGATACTTAAACTCTGCTACTTGGGAATGGACTCCCTCCCCAACCTGGAGATAGCACTCCACCCTTTTCCAGCTGAGAATTAGAAGATCAGTGGTCATTGTTAACACACCACAGCACACAACAATGAAATGTGTCCTCTGCATTGAACCCATATGTGACTTTTGTGACAGCAGCCCAGGGAGGCACGGTACCTTGCTCAGGGTACCTCAGTGGTGACTTTGAACCTGCAATCTTTTGATTACAAGAGCAATTCCCTAACCACTAAGCCACCACTGCCCCGAAGGACCTGAGGACCATAGTCTCAGATTTGGAGGTATTGATTTTCATCCCGCTGCTTCACACTTGCCTGCGAACTACTTCAGTGAGAGCCGAAGGTTATGGTCCAATGAAGCCAACAGAATCACATCATCTGCAAAAAGCAGAGACCTAATCCTGAGGTCACCAAACTGGACACCCTCGATGCCCTGGCTGCGCCTAGAAATTCTATCCATAAAAGCTATGAACAGAATCGCTGACAAAGGGCAGCCCTGGCGGAGTCCAACACTCACCGGAAACAAGTCTGACTTACTGCCGACAATGCGGACCAAGCTCTGACACCAGTCGTACAGGGACCGAACAGCCCTTATAAGGAAGTCTGGCAACCTATACTCCTGGAGAACTCCCCATAGGACTCCTTGAGGGACATGGTCAAATGCCTTCTCGAAGTCCATAATGCACAATCCACAAAGTAGACTCATTGGGCAAACTCCCATGCACCCTCCAAGACCCTGATGTAGTATTTAGCTGGTCCACTGTTCCACGGCCAGGACGAAAACCACACTGCTCTTCTTGAATCCAAGGTTCGACAGTCCGACAGACCCTCCTCTGCAGGACCCTCGAATTGACCTTGTATGATAAGTTGACAGCACATGCACCATGTGAGGCTCAGCATCTCTTCAGATTTTGCAAGTTAGCAGTGTTATTCCTGCTCATTTTGGGTCTGTTCATTCAGAACGGCTTTGCTTTTACATCTTATACCCGACAAGAGCTTTTGGATATAGAATTACACAACTTCGACTGTTTTATCAACAACTTTTGACTCATCCCTAAAATAAGAACACCCATCGCTTCACAGGCTACTCAGCCGACCGGAAGACAGCACAGGGACCGTAAACAAAGGCAGGGGAAATGCAGAGGGCTAACAGCTAAGCTAAGGTTAACACCATACTGGCTTTCTTTACGCAGTATTTTCCTCGCTATTATGTGGTCCCTGGTGAACAAAATGGATGAGTTACGACTCATGAATCATGAACAACAGGAGACTTATGGACTGTAATGTCATGATACTCATGGAAACATGACTAAACATCAGAATAATGGTTGTTTGTGTTCTGTATTCCCCTACACTTAATTTTCTCCATCCCACCTACATCATTAGTGTCTGTTATTGTTACGATTGTTGTTTCTCTACCCCCCCCCCCCCCCCCCCGTTTTTTTTTTTTTTTCTTCTTCTTCTCCACGGGACGGGTGATTTCGGAGTGGCTACAGTCTTTGCTTTGCACTTGAATTTAATGTAAAATAAAATGAAGTTGTCCTCCGAAGGGGGGGGTGGTGGTGAGCAATAAAAAAAAATATATAGTCATTCCCTCCAAGTTGGTGATTAAACTTGTGGATCTTGGAATCAAGCACTCGATCTGTAAATGGATCATGGACTTTCTGACTATCAGAACCCGTTAGGTCAGGCTAAAACTGCTCTATCACCATCACACTCAACATTGGCACTCCACAGGGCCATATGCTGAGCCTGTTCCTGTACTCCCTTTTCACCTATGACTGCAGGGCTACTGTACTGTATGTATGGACCCAACTCCAGCATCAAGTTTGCAGGTGACACCATGGTGATTGGTCTCATCAGTGACAACAATGAGTCTGACTACAAGGAAGAAGTAAAGCACCTAGCTGTATGGTACGCTGACAATAACCTGCTCCTGAATACTAGCAAAAGCAAGGAGCTCATTGTGGACTCCAGGAAGGAGAAGGGAGACACCCATGACCCCATCCACATCAATGGCTTAGTTGTTTAACAGGTTTCCAGCTTCAAATTCCTGGGGACTTACATCTCAGAGAACCTGTCCTGGTCAAGCAACATCTCCAGCCTGGTCAAGAAGGCCCATCAGCACCTCTTCTTTTTTTTACCTTGATGAACCACTTGTCTGCTGACATACTGAGTAACTTATGCTGCTGTGCGATAGAGAGCATCCTGACAAACTGTTACAGTCTGGTATGGGAATTGTTCTGTTGCTGACCACAAGGGACTGCAGCGGGTGGTGAAAACCGCCCAATGCATTATAGGGACTCCACTTCCTGCCATTGAGGATAGCCACAAGAAGAGATGTCTACGACGAGCGCACAGCATTCCTAGGGTCTCCTCTCATCCTGCTAACAATCTCTTCCAGCTCCTCCCCTCTAGAAGGTGCTACAGGAACCTTCAGACTGAAAACAGCAGCACTAAAAACAGCTTCTTCCCCACAGGTCTTTTGTGTTACGATCCCCAGTCTAGGGTTTGGGATCGACAGAAAGGAACTAGGGTAAGGGAATGACAAGTTAAGCTGGGAATAGGGAAAGGGAACATGGGAAACAAGGGGAATCTTTTTATGTTTTTTTAAAAAAATTTTCACAAACACCAGGTGCAACAGGACTTTGGGAATGACCAAGGCCAAAATAATAAACAAAACACATCTACCGAAAAACACGACCCAAATCTAAGCTAACCCTACTGTAAGTGTAACAAAAGGAGGAAATGAAACCCCAACAATAAACCCTGACTTCCTAACCAACATACAGTAAACCATGTCGCGCAGCAAACAAAAAGGCAGTCACTCCGTACACACCACAACATACACACACAATCCAAACCACATGTATTTCAACACAGCCAGGGAAAACAGTTACCAGAAGGACACGGATATATTTCCTGCCTCTTACCAGAACATAAACTCAGATGCAGATGACTCCATTTCCTAACAGCTGTTTGGTGGTTTTCCTGAGTGCTGAACCTATAGTTTTGTTCAACTGGTTCCAAATTCTTCCATTTTCTGCAGCCACTCACCCTGTTCAAGGTCATGGGAGATCCAGAGCCTACAGGCACAAGGCAAGGAACAACCCAGGATGGGGACCAACCTGTTCTCATCCACATTCTCACACCATTTATGTTTGGTAACTCCAATTAACTATAGTGTGTTTTTGGACTCTGGAGAGAAACTGGGGTACCTGGAGGGAACCCCACAAAAACATTTATATACACTGCTCAAAAAAACTAAAGGTACACTTAGAAAAAACTTAGAAAACATCATATCTCAATGGAAAAAAAATCATGTTGGATATCTATACTGATATGAACTGGGTAATGTGTTTGGAATGAAAGGATGCCATATCGTTTGATGGAAATGAAAATGATCAGCCTACAGAGGGTTGAATTCAAAGATACCCTGACAATCAAAGTGATAAAATGATGCGTCAGACTAGTCGATTTTGCCGAAATTTCATTGCAGCAACTCAATATCATACTCAGTAGTTTGTACGGCCCCCAAGTGCTTGTATGCATGTCTGACAATACTGGGACATGCTCCTAATGAGACGACAGATGGTGTCCTGAGGGGTCTCCTCCCAGATCTGAACCAGGGCATCACTGAGGACCTGGACAGTCTGAGATGCAACCTGACAGTGTTGGATGGACCAAAGCATAATGTCCCAGAAGTTTTCTATTGCATTTAAGTCAGGCAAGCGTGGAGCCCAGTCAGTGTTATCAATTCCTTCATCCTCCAGGAACTGCATGCATACTCTCACCACATGAGGCCAGGCATTGTCGTGCACTAGGAGGTACCCAGAACCCACTGCACCAGCATAGGGTCTGGCAATGGGTCCAAGGGTTTCATCCGACAACTAATGGCAGTCAGGGTGCCATTGTCTAGCCTGTAGAGGTCTATGTGTCCCTTCATGGATATGCCTCCCCAGACTATCACTGACTAACCACCAAACCGGTCATGTTAAACAATGTTACAAGGAGTATAACATTGTCCATGGCTTCTCCATACCCTTTCAGGTTTGTCACATGTGCTTGAGGTGAACCTACTCTCATCTGTGAAAAGCACAGGGTACCAGTGGCAGACTTGCAAATTCTGGTATTCTATGGCAAATGCCAATCAAGCTCCATGGTGTGAACACCGGGCCCACTAGAGGACATTGGGCCCTCAGGTCACCCTCATGAAGTCTGTTTCTGATTGTTTGGTAAGAGACTTTCACACTAGTGACCTGCTGGAGGTCACTTTGTAGGGCTCTGGCAGTGCTCATCCTGTTCCTCCTTGCACAAAGGAGCACATACTGGTACTGCTGATGGGTTAGGGACCTTCTATGGGCCTGTCCAGCTCTTCTAGAGTAACTGTCTGTCTCCTGGAATATCCTCCATGCCATTGAGACTGCACTGGGAGACACAGTAAACCTTCTGGCAATGGCACACATTGATGTGTCATCCTGCAGGAGTTGGACTACCTGTGCAACCCCTGTAGGGTCCAGCTATTGACTCATGCTACCAGTAAGGACACTGACAAATGCAAAACTAGTGAAAAAACAGTCAGAGAAGATGAGGAGGGAAAAATGCCAGTGGCCTCCACCTGTTAAACTATTCCTGTTTTGGGGGTCGTCGCATTGTTGCCTCTCTAGTGCACCTGTTGCTAAATTCTTTAACACCAAAACAGATGAAACTGATTAACAACCCCCTCTGCTACTTAATTGACCAGATCATTATCCCAGAAGTTTGATGGATTTGATGCGATACTCTGATTAAAAAGTGTTCCTTTAATTTTTTTGAGCAGTATATATATATATATATATATAGTGTGTGTGTGCTATATCATTAGGAAATTTTTATAATCTGCATCTTCTTCTCCATGAGCGATGCAGCTAAACATGTACAGTATACACCTACTGGCCAGTATATTAGGTTCACCGGTTCAACTGTTATTGAAGCAAATATCTAATCAGCCAATCATATGTCAACAGCACCATGAATAAAATCATGCAGTTACTGATCAGCAGCTTCAGGGAATTTTCACACTGATCACCGGAATGGGGAAGAAAGGTTATTTTGAACACAACATGGGTGTTGGTGTCCAAAGGGCTGGTATGAGTATTTCAGAAACAGGTTGCCGCAGCAGAATACCACGCTGGGAGCCAATCCTGTCAGCTAAGAACAGGAAACTGATGTCACCGGTCAAATATGGAGTACCACAGGGATCAGTGCTTAGTTCTTTATTGCTTTCTCTCTACATGCTGGCATTAGAAAACATTATGAGAAAACATAATGTTAACTATGACTCCTACGCCGAAGACACTCAAATATACATTTTGGTTACAGCTAATGATACCACATTTATAGTCAACTTAGCTAATTGCTTTAACGAAGTCAAGACCAGGATGGCTGAAAACTTTTTATCACTAAATGCTCAGAAAACCGATGTTCTGCTCTTTGTAGGTACATCTGCGGTCAGGTCAGGTCAGGTTTGGGAACATGCACTGATGCAGCATGTTGCCGCCCCCGCAACACAGCGAAACTCCTCCAAAGTCAAACCAGCGGTACCTAAGGATTCTCCGAAGAGACACTGTACTAATGGCGTCCAGTCTTCATCTCAGCTCACTGGATAGCGACCATATCTCACAGCTATACAGCAAGACTCACTCTCTTCACTCTCTTCAAACTGGTATGAAAAATTCGAGTCTAGTTTCCGGTCAAATCACAACACAGAAACTGCACTCGTATGATGTCATACGATGCTGGCTCTCCCTCCTTGCTTATCCTCCTGGACATATCTGCTGCATTTGATATGGTTGACCATGACATCTTATTAAACCAGCTCCATTCCACCTTTGGACTCACTGGCGTTGCCCTCAGTTGGTTCCAATCATACCTTACAAACTGGATAGAATACCTTGCTATGGGTGACTCCACCTCAAATCCACAGACAGTCTCCTGTGGCATTCCCCAGGGGTCAGTTCTTGGCCCCATGATCTTCATCTTTTACCTTTCTCCGTTCGGTCAGGTCATCAGCCGCCATGGATTTTCCTTCCACTGCTATGCTGATGACACACAGCTTTATGTAAATGCCACAGCTGCAACGCCACTCTCATCATCCCCATAATTCCCGTCCCAACTCACCATCTGTCTAGAGGAGATGAAGGTATGGATGGAACACAATTTCCTTCAACTCAACAGCTACAAAACTGAGGCCATCCTGGTCGGCAGTCCTCACCAGACTAAATCATCACCCATAACCAGCATCATCTTTTCTGGCTCCAATATCTCTCTCTCATCAATAGTCACAAATCTTGGTGTAAAAATGGATCCCCAACTCATCTTTGAATCTCATATCAACCACCTCTGTAAGTCCTCCTTTTTCCACCTCTAGAACATTTCCAAACTCTGCCCCATTCTTTCCCTATCAGATGCCGAAAAGCTAGTCCATGCCTTTATCTCCTCTAGAATAGACTACTGTAATGCACTTCTCTTTGGAATTCCTAGCAAGAGCCTGCAGAGGCTCTAATACATACAAAACTCTGCAGCTAGGATCCTGATGAGAGTGCAAAAACATGAGACATCACTCCCATCCTCCACTCACTTCACTGGCTTCCTGTCTCTGCCAGGATTGAATATAAGGTTTCCCTTCTTACACATCAGTGCATCCCCCCCACCCCAAAGAACTTATCAACCCGCAACGCGCAATAAGTCCCCTTCGTTCTACGCACTAAAACCTCCTCCACATACCCAGAACCAATCTGTGTCAGGGTCAGCCCCTGTTGTCTCACTCTGTGTCCCTTCCCTGTTTGACCAGCATTGCGAATGGAAGCCACGAACTATCACCGTGGGTGCAGCCTTCAGTGCCATCCTACACAGACCAGCATGGAGAACACACTTATTAATGGACTTTGACCACCCTACACATGCCATTATGGAAGGGACTCATTGATGGATCCATAATTACAGCTTATAGCTAGCCATTGCACTCTTTTCTGTTTTCAGGAATGTTAGTATGCACAGGGGGGTGGAATTAGAATTTAGTGATCAGTGGTAACATACCACAGCACAACAACGAAATGTATCCTCTGCATTTAACCCATGTGACATAGCTGGGGACAGCTATAATTCAGCAGCCAGAGACCAGGGCTTAGGGGCAGTACCTTGCTCTGAGTACCTCAGTGGTGCTTTGCTGGTCAAGGATTCAAACCAGAAATTTTTCAATTACAAATGCACTTTCCTAACCATTAGGCCACCACTGCCCAACCAGTTGGCCTTGGATCCCCAGAGGTTATTTTATGCGTATTTGAGAGTGTTTGGTTCATCTTTTCAGTTGTTATCTGGCTTTCTTTATTTAATTTCTTTCCTTCCTATTTCTCGTTCTGTATAACTCTCTCTAATGATATTTATGTATCATAACATATCTATGTAAAATTGAATTGAATTGAATCATGTAACCAAGCACCAAAACCCCTGAGGAATGTTGAGGAACACCTTGTTAAATCTATGCCATAAAGAATTACGGCATTTCTGAAAGGAATAGGGGGTCCAACCCAGTACTAGCAACGTGTACCTACTATAATAAAGTGGCCAGAGAGTATATAACATTAAGATCAACTTCTCAGGTCAGAACACAGAATCATCCAGTGTCCCGGGAGCAGTAGGTATCATAGCTAAATTTTTTTGTTCTAGGAACATTTACCGAAAGTTGCAATTAAGGTATGGAAACATTCAAAGTGTTTCCTGATGTTCCTAGTGCATTATCCTACTACTGCAACTACTACTACAACTCATATTAACAATGTATATACATATTAGGGGCATGGTAGAGCATTGGGTGACACTGTCATCTTACACCTCTAAGGCTGTAGGTTGATGGCTGAACAGGGTGTTTGCATTATACACACATATATATCATAACACCACTTTCATAAATTTGTAAAATTATACTTTTCAACATGAATTACATTAAAAGAAGGTTCAGGTAATAATGTTATTGTGCTAACATTGACAGAATCTTTATTAAAATGTAAAAATTTTCTCTAAACTTCTAGGAATGTTACCTGTTAGCTGGAATAGGGCTTTCTCCAGGGCCCTATGATAATTTGATTGTCAGCTACAGGGCTCAAGTTCACTACCTTCTCAAAATGGTCCCAGATCGCTAATCCACTGAGGTAAGAACCACATGTAAACAGCATGGGGATTAATAATTATTTGTACAAAAATATCAGTGATCTGTGGAACCCCTCCATATCCACAAAACTATAGTTACCTAAATGATACACCTGTCAGTCTCATATGCTGTCTAGTCATCACTTATTAACTTCCCCATGACCTGAAAGGAGAAATTCACTCTTTTGTGAGAGATTATCATGGTCTGAGAATTTGAAGATATGCAGAATCACTCAAGTTACCTTAGCATGGTGGAGGGGTTTTGTGCCTTATGAATCCTCTGGAGCTTGAACCCCAGGTAGGACCTGCCTTGGCAAATTAATCTGTGAGAAGTGTTATGTACCCTGATGGAATGGGGTTACTAAGACCCAGGCCTTAGGGTTGTGTTAGCTAGCCAGTCGCTGGTGGCTGGGAGCCTGTGCCACCCACGTAACCCAGCCAGTCTTGGCTTAGAGTGGAGTCATCTTGTGTGGTTACCATCTGCGAGGTGAAAGGGGAGGGGTGTCAGCTGCAGTGACATTTGTGTAGTATGTATGAACTATTTGAAAATTGTGGCCTGTGTGTCTTTCAAATAACCTGAACCTGAAGTTGTTGTAAAAGGTGAGTCCACAAAATGTCAATTTTAGGTATAAAAAGTAATAACAACACACTAGCCCAATGACCAGATCTATCTGAAAAGTCAATGAAAGCTTCCTCCTTGTACTTGAAAAAAAAGTTTCACAACCTCTTTCGATATGAGGGGTGCTGACCTACCAGACACAATAAGGAAACAGTTTGGTTTCACTTCAAGGACTGCAGGGCAGCTACAGTGCTCTAATATTGGGTTACCATGTTTGGTGAGAAGAAAAAGAGAATGTCTCCGGAGATCAGAATATTAAGTTTTCATGTTCACTGGCCGATCACGAAGCGCTTCTCTTATGAATATTAATATGTTTTCTCTAACCATCTTGTAAAATGAAAATTCGTGTCCAGGGAAATCCAGAGGTATGGCAATCTTACACAATATATGTATACAAGTCTTTTTCAACAATAGTTACAAAACAATTAGCAAATCACTAGAAATCACTGTTCACACGAAAACAAAAATAATGTGTCAAAGTGCCAATGGTTTCTGGATGTTGACTCCTGAGTAGCATAACATATAGGGATGTACATATCATTTAAATTTTTGTGCATTAGCGTAAGGTACTTTATAGTGTGACGTTTCGCGGGGAGGCGAGCAGGCAAAGAAGCGAGCGGAGCCAGACGGACGTGGAAAACGGGGTTTAA